>PVKN010030449.1:0-12728 GCA_004027915.1 Capromys pilorides
AGTAGAATAAGCACTTGCCTGGGAAGCACAAGGGCCTGAGTTCCGTCCCTGGTTCCAGGGGAAAAAAAAGAGTAATTTCTTGAGATTTAATTTATTTTTCTGAAATACCTACTTTATATTTAAAATTAGAATTGTTGTTTGATGGAATTTAACTGTGATCTGTTGTCATTGATAAGTGTTCCCAGCTAATAAGTTAAATCTTATTATTTCCACCAAGCCAGTCCATATATGTTAAATTGAAGTAGTTGTCTTAACTTAAATATCGTAAGTAAGCAGAACTTCATAATAAATAAACATACTTGCTCCAGCATAGGAAAACAGCAGGAATCCAGGTCTGTAGCCGGGTCCCAAAGGTACATCCTAATCGAACCAACATACATTAACATCTCTGGGTGTAAATCGGGACTGTACAAAACAAATTACAGGCATTTTATTTACAAGTGGCACCTAGCAGTTGGGAAAAGTTATGCCCACAAGTCACCATATCTCAAGAATTTACCTGAAAAAATGGTATTTTCTCTTATAAAATGCAAAGATAATGAAAAATCTTTTGCTTATTTTGCCACCTTATTACATCTAGGTATTAGGAGAGGACCTTTACCTTGTCATTAACTCTTGTCCTCAGTTAAGCTGAGCATGTTGACACACCTGTAATGTCAGCGCTCTGAGAGAGTGAGGTGGGAGGGGCACAAGCCACACCCAGTCTGGGCAGCCTCGCAATACTCTGTCACAAAATAAAAATGTAAGAAAGGCTGGAACACTAACTCTTAGTTGCTAAATGTTTGATGCCTACCCTTTTGCCAGCCTTATTTATTTGTTCAACAGATGTCTTCCTTGACTCCTGTTGTATACAGAGCATGTGCTCAGTCCCAGTCCAGAGAAAGAACCAATCCAGACTGTGTGTCCCTGGTGCTGTCCTGTGGCAGCCTGTCCCGTCGTCAGAGGCCATTTAGTCAGTCTTACTGATTTACCAGGAGTCTTCCCAGTGACCATTCCTGCAGCTCGAGCTCAAGCCTTCTCTTGCATGCTCTCTGCCTCTCTGCTTGTGTCACACACACCCCACACTCTGCAAAGGATAATTCCTTGTGAGTGGGTCACTTGGTCTCTTATTTGGCCTTGTCAGTATCCATGGCTTTCCTCTATTGACATGTAAAATTCACTCCCCTCTCTTACCATTTAGTTAGGTTAGGAAGTCCTAAGTTGAGGCACTTTATTTAGTCACTTCACTTCAAAGTAAACTGAAGAGGAAATGGAATTTTGCTGTCAGTAGTTAGAAAAGACAATGCAATGATTATGAAAAACAATTTAAATTTATAAACTTTTTTCTTGATACACTTGTATTTTTTCTTAATATTATCTTTTTGTAATAGTTTTATAAAACTTTTACAGAAATCTTTGATTGACATGTATTCTGAAGTTCTTGATGTTCTCTCTGATTATGATGCGAGTTATAATACACAAGATCACCTACCACGGGTAAGTGAGAAGGTAGCAGACAGTGAACTTGCTCATAGAAAAAGTCGCATTAGCGTCTCAAAAATAACATAGACACACATTAATTATGCACCCATATACACATAGATACAGGCTATTTTTTACCTCTATAATTTCACTTCTGTGCCAAGTGATATTTTCAGCATGGACTGTTATTTGGCTCTTTATTTGAGCCCATATAAATATAAGTAATATAAGTTCCTATATCTGTGTATTACTTACATTATGCATTGCATATAAAGGAAGACTATCAGATATGTGGCATTATAAATTTATTATATTTATAATATTAGAATGGTTGAACACCTAAACCTCAGAATCTAAAGCAAACAAGATACCTCAGTCCTGAGATAAACATCCTGTCTGGTTAAGATCAGCTGTTAGTCACCAGGCAACCTTGTGTTACCTGATACTAACTTTACAAAAGTCTAAATAAAAGACTTTTGTTGTGAGAAAAAAAAAAATGGCTGAACAGCGAATTAAATCAAAGATATGAGTGAAATTTATCCTATTTGAATTCAGAATGTGAAGGCCAAGGAAATAGCGCAGTGGCATAAGCACCTGCGTGGCAAGTGCAAGGTCCTGAGTTCAATCCCTGGTACCGCAAAAAGAAAAAAAAAAAAAAAAAAAATCAGAATGTGTTTGTAAAGAGTAAAGTAACTATGGAAAAGATTCCTGGAAAGTTAATAATCTGATCTTAGAAATAGTGGTTTTAGGTCCGGCAAGATAGCTCAGAAGACTGAGGCATCTGCTTAGGCAAGCTTAGACAAGTAGAGGGACCATGGTTTGATCCCTGGTACCACATGCCATGCCAGCCCCTCCCCAAGGATGGGCTGAGTTGGTGTCAAAAAAACAAACAAAAAAATAGCTTTAATTAGGTTACGTTTTAAGAAATAAAAGTTTGACTGTAAAGACTGGTTCTAATTGGTATTTGCTACTTATGTACTCAGTGTGCCTACCATTTAAACCATTTTTCATGTATTTTTCAGAAATCATTTTTACCTATTAAGATACTTACAACTATAGGATAGCTTTCCAAATGTATTAAATTTACTTGGGTGTCAGAAAAATATAACTATTCTTTGTTTTGTGATAAGGTCGTGGTGGTTGGAGATCAGAGTGCTGGAAAAACAAGCGTGTTGGAAATGATCGCCCAGGCACGAATATTCCCAAGGGGCTCTGGGGAGATGATGACGCGCTCTCCAGTGAAGGTGGGCAGAGGCCACTGGAGGGAAGGGAGGAACAGCAACCCCGCCGAGGCTGCTCTCTGTGTGGAAACAAAAACTTTTAGCTGAAGAAAAAATTTATGGTGTCTAGAATCATTCCCAGGGCTGAAATCTGTAGGCACACAGCAGGGAGTGCCTACGGCAGGAGTGAGTGAACTGAGAATGGTGGGAAAGGACAGCAGGACACAGGGTGGCCAGGGTATGCGGAGCCATGGGGAAGCTTTGGGTGTGTTCTGAGGCAGATACATGAGAGGCAGAGAAAGAGAATGAGAATATTGGGAGTGGAGTTGAAATAGAGATTATTTCCTAGTTTTATTCTTTAGAAAAGCAGAGAAATACAGCAGTGGCCACTGAAATATGTTGGGTCATGGGACGATTTTCGGCTTAGGTATGTGCCAATTATAATGACTTAGTAAAGGGAGAAATGATGTGAGAAAAGGCACCATTGTGAGGGCAGCAGGGTGAAGAAGGCTGGGACTTGCTGGGTGAGCAGTCATACATAGAAGGACTAGCAGGTCACCATGGTCACTGGAAGGAGCTAGTGGCTATAGAGTCTTCCATTAAACACTTAACTGAACTTGTAATATGTACCAGCACTATTCTAGGCAATGTGTTGTTAACAAACAAAAACAGGTTCTGACATACTGGAGAATATGTTCTAGATGAGGGAGACAGACAACAAACAGCATAAACAACTGTATTCTTTTGGAAGACAAACAGTATTTTTCCCCTTGTAAAGAAAAAACTGGAGCCAGACAGGTGGAAAGGGATACTGGTTGCTAGCTAGGTTGCTGCACTGATAAGATGGCATTTAAGAGGGCCAACCAGATAGCTGAGTGGATTAAAGCAGGGACTAAGGTTCAGTCCCTGGCGTGCTGTGCTGGCCCTTCCCCCAGGGCACACTGAGATAGCAGTTGAGACTGGGTGTGGTGGCAGACTTGAAGCTGAAAACAGGAGAATCACTGCTAGTTCGATCTGTGTAGTGAGACCCTGTAGACCCTGTACTAAATACTAAAAAAAAAAAAAGATATTTAAACGAAGATTTTTCAATGAGTAAAGGAGATAGATAGCTCTATTGCTTCCTCATGCAGTCATGTTGCAAGCAAAGAGAAAAGATAGTGTGCAGCCGTAGATGGATGAGGGCTGGCATGCTCAAGGAATAGTGCAGAGGCCAGTGTCACGAGGCTAGAATAGTGGTGGAAAATAAGAAAAGCTGATGTGAAAATCCTCCAGAAGTGGAGTCTGTTTAAATGTAACAGTGAGTGTTGGACAGTCTAGTATTGTTCAGAGTATGCTTTTTGGAGTCTATGAATTGCACCGTGCGGTACGATCCTGGTTGCTTCTTCACTCCTCTGTTACCATGCTTACATGTCCACTTGACTGTTGTTAAGGATTTAGAGTACTGCTAGCTCAAGGAGGAAAAAAATCCCAAAGTGAACCAATGCCTCCTATGCTCAACAGCCCACTATAAAAGCCTTGGTAGCCTACCTTTCACATTGTTCCTCATGACGTCATTGCAGAGGAGGCAGATGACACGTCAGGACACAATTAACTTTATTCTGGCCAAAAGTTGTACATGGGCAGATTTCCTTGAAGACAGGCTGATTTCTCTCCATCTGGCCTGTAGTGTTCTCGTGACTCCCAGGGCTTTGCCTCTTCAAGTGACCCTGATCACCATATCTTTGTCTCCCCAAAACACTGAAATTGGCAAAATACTGACCTGGCATTTTCACCTCTTTAAAAGCTGCATTTTGCTTGACTGTGTAATATTCACATAAAAGGAATGAAAGGAAAATGCTGCACAGGATGCAGAGCTTTGTTTTGGGGGTTCACGTCTACAGTTGATCTTTCTCTGGGATTCTGGTTCCTTTAGTCATAGCAGCTTGAAAAACCTGAATTCTGATTAGTTTTATTCAAACAAATTGTCTTTGGGCCTCTCTCCAGGGCCTCAAACCACCAAATGCTCTGATGGAAAATCACTGTAGGAAAACCCCCAAATCATTTGAAATCCTGGCCTCTTAGTCCAGGCTGCCGTGGTTGCTTTCAGCAGCTGCATTTGTTTTATCTAACCAGTTGAGCTCATCTCAGTGGCAGTGTAAAATAGTATGCTTGTAGAGAAGCTTAAAAAGTTAGAGTTCAAAACGTGAGAAATGAAAAATTTAGGAGTTCTCATGAAGTGCTGTGGATATATATTGTTAAATATTCTTGCCCAAGTGCCACCCATGGGGGAAGCCTGCTTTAGCTCCTTATTACTTTACTGTTTTCTGCTGCGGCACCCACGATTTTGCTGCATTGTTCTTTTAGGTCAGTGTATATTTGTCCTGGTAATCTGTGAGCTCTAGAGACAGTCAACACAGTATTTCTCCATCTGTAATACTGGACAGATAGTGTGTATATTTACAAGTACTGAACAATGAACTGTCCCCAGCTAAATATACTCTTGAAATTAAGTGAAATTTTTTCTTTCAGTTGTTCAAGTTTCAGCATTTAAAGCTTTTGTGCTTGGGGCTAAATATAGCATTAAATAGCATGCAATCTTGTTGAGAAATGACAGCATGTGTGACGGACGGATGGAAGTTCCAGAGCTACCATGCCAACTGCTGTAGATGCTGCTAAAGGTTATTATGAGGTTCTCTCAGATCTATGCAGTGCAGTGGCTGGCTCTAGACCTTGTTGGTGCTGTGGAAATTAATGCTGATTATAAATGTGTCGTTACATGTCAGTTGTTTGATAATTTCAGGTGACTCTGAGTGAAGGTCCTCACCATGTGGCCTTGTTTAAAGACAGTTCCCGGGAGTTTGACCTTACCAAAGAAGAAGATGTAAGTGGAATTTATCTTGGGTTTATATATGTGACATTATCATCCCTATTAGTTTGTAGGACAACGAAATGGAATGTTTGGAAACAGAGTTTTTGTAATGTTTTTGTTGCTTTCCATTCACAGCTTGCAGCATTAAGACATGAAATAGAACTGCGAATGAGGAAGAATGTGAAAGAAGGCTGTACCGTTAGCCCCGAGGTAAGAGCTGCAATTCATGTCAACACTGTGTTGTAGGAATGCAGTGCTCATTGTTTTAAATAAATGATGACATTGGTATGAATGTTTAGATTACAGCTGTTTCAAGATGCATGGGGTTTTTTTAATGTTCTAAGTAGTGCATCATTTTATGCATAATTTTCTAGAATAATTATTTTTTAATCAAACAGTAAATTTTCTGAGTGCCATACCTTAATGAAGAGGTAGGAAGATTTTCAAAATATATATCACCAAAAAACCTTTTTAACAAACTTCCCCAAAATCAAGTTACTTTTTTCTTCCTTAATAGACCATATCATTGAATGTAAAAGGCCCTGGACTGCAGAGAATGGTGCTAGTTGATTTGCCAGGTGTCATTAATGTAAGTACATACAAAATATGAAGTTATTTTATTTCTGTTGAATAAAAAACTTATAATGATTTTTAAAACCTTTTTCTTCAAGACTGTAACATCAGGCATGGCTCCTGACACTAAGGAAACTATTTTCAGTATCAGCAAAGCTTACATGCAGAACCCCAATGCCATCATACTCTGTATTCAAGGTAAATTGCATAGATGTTAGATATCCTGATGTGCTTTCCAAGCTTTGTTCTAAATAACACTTGCTACGTGGACATACAAGGCAAGTTTTTTTTACCTTTCATGCTTGTTCATTTTATTAGTGCAATGAATAGAATTAAAGTTGGGGATATTTTAATAATTTTCTACATGGGCTTTACAGAAATTCTTATTGGCTGAAATTTCACCAAAACATGAATATATTAATAAAATATTTATTGCTATGATGTAGACATATACATATATACATGTGTCTTATACTAAGTTTTTAAATTATCACATTTCAATTTTTTTTCAGATGGCTCTGTGGATGCTGAACGCAGTATTGTTACAGACTTGGTCAGTCAAATGGATCCCCATGGAAGAAGGACCATATTTGTCTTGACCAAAGTAGACTTGGCAGAAAAAAATGTAGCTAGCCCGAGCAGGGTAAGGGCAAGTTCTTTATCATGACAGCAGATTCTTTGTGCAACCTCCAGCTGTGACAGGGATTGTGTACGTAAAAACTAGTAATACTAAGTGTGTATGTTGACATACAGTCATGGACTTCATTTGTTTTTTGTTGTTTGGGTTTTTTTGTATTCAGTACAGGGTCTACAGGATCTCGCTACGTTGATCAGACTTGTAGTGGTCCTCCTGTTTTCAGCCTCCCAAGTGCTGGGATTATAGGCACACTCTGCCACGTCCAGTCTCAGTTGCTGTTTCAGTGCGCTCTGGGGGCGAGGCTGGCACAGCATAATGGGGATTGAACCCTGGCCTCTGTGCTCTGCTGGAGCAATCATTGACCTCTTCCCTTCTTTCTTCCTTCAGTTGAATATAGTGCTTATATGGTTTCTTTATCTAACCAGGACCGTATAACAGGCTGCTATAGTGGCACAGAAGGCATTGCTTTGGGAGTTAGGTCAAAACATTTTTTTCTGTGTTCCTCCTCCAGCTGTTTCTGTGTTGTTCAGCAACCTACTCACTTTTCTGAATTTAGTCAGTCCAAACTACAGCTCATTAGTCTGGTTGACTAGATTAGATTAGACCTAAGGTCATTCTTATTTCTGAAATTCTCTGAATTCTATATATACTATTCAATGTCCTCTATCTGTATTTTTATAATTACATCACTGAGGGGCCGGGGAGATAGCTCAGTAGAATAAGCACCTGTCTGGCAAGCGCAGGGCCCTGAGTTCAATCTCCAGTACTGCAAAAAAAAAAAAAAAAGAAATAGATAATTACATCACTGAGATCTGTAGCAACTCTCCTCCTTTCCTTAGCAGAGAAAGTCTCATTGCAAGGTAGAATTGCATGTATGTCTTATTAGGGTGCAAGTCTTGCCTTAAAACATGCTCTCTACTTAATTGTAAAGGCCCAAAGTGATGGTTAAGGGATCGCACCTATTGCCAGGTTGCTTAGGCTCAACTCCTGGCCCTACCATTTGCTAGCTATATCATCGTAGATAGGTTAGTTAACTTTTCAGTACTTAGACTTTTTCATCTGGTGGATACAGAGCTATTAGTGTTACTGTCTCATAGGTTGTAAAGATTTAATGAGTTAAATATTATAAATTGGCGCATGCTTAGCACAAGTGTTACATAATGGTCGTCATCTCTTAGTATTGGCATATCAATGCTATGGAGATACTATAGAACAACTTGAGACATTAGGTACCCATCCCCTCTGCTACTGTGTGGAAGGCCTCTCTTTCCCACTTAGACTTCACAGGACTGTACCTCTGTGTCAGGAATTTTCCATACAGGCTAGCCTAGATTCATTGATTCTCTGTGAGTTGGACACACTTGGCTTGCCTGGGTCATGCTTAGCCAGTTAAGAGAAAGTCTTGAGCCACATATAAAATAGTTTATGTATGTAACAAAACCTTTTTTAAAAAAATATTTTTTATTATAACACAGATGTGTTCAACCTATAGATCACAGACTGGACATAGCTAAGTCTGCTGTAGGACTCACAGAACTCATTTGTAGTCATTCGTGCATCTGAGATTTGTTGTAGTGAAAGGGCACAAAACAAAATAACAAAGAATATTGTACCAAAATTCCAGACTACCAAAAGAAAAGCGGTATGAAGGATGTGACACACTGCTTGCATAATAAGCCACTGTTTAGGGAAAGTTTTATGGCAGTGTAGGCAGTTGTTTCCACTTAAGTTTGCAGATTCCAGGCAAGGAGGCTGGGCTTTTCAAATGGCCTCCTTTTGTCTTAGCTCTTTCCTTCCTGGCCTTCCCGCCTCTGAGCCTGCTGTGCAAGTAGTATAGGTCCTAAAGTAAAGGAAGGCAAAGTGGGTTCCCTATCTCTCCATTCCTTTTATTGCTTTCTCCCCTTCTCTAGGACTGTTAGTTTAAATTTAATTTGAAACACAGGCTTTTTTATGTCAAATACTCAGCATTCACGTGGATTATAACTTGTCTTAAAGGAGGGATTCTTACTCTGTTAATCTGAATGTGTCTCAGAGGGCAGAAATGTTTACATCATGTGTAGATGAAGTACATCTCTGTGCACCTTTTCCGAGTGCAGCATCTGGATATTTATATACTGAGGAAAAGAAGTTTGCCCCTGAAAAAAATGAGAAAAGTGATTCCGATTATTAGAATGGGAAGTGGAGGCAGACAGAATAATAAGAGTCAACCCAGCTTGGCTAGAATTTAGATATTTGAAGAAACTATGGGGGAATAATAATAGAAGCTGTAATTTACTACATGATTCTCCATGGCTAAAGCTATGCTGAGTACCTCATTATGTCAGCAACCTTTTGGAAAACAGTATGTCACTTCAGGCCGAGTTGCTCAGGAGTGGCAGAGCAAGTGTCAGACTGCAGGCTCTGCCTTTAGTGAACTCCCCACATCCCAGGCTTTCATTTTGGTCATGCATCTTAACAAGACGTTTTCAATATAGTAAAATTAATGTATTTTATTTTTCCTTACATAGCAACTGAAATTATTTTAACACTCTTGCATAGGTTTTGTTTTTTGTTTTTGTTTTTGTTTGCGGGACTGATGTTCGAACTCATGACCTTGCACTTGCCACGCAGGCACTTGCGACACAGAGCTATCTCCCCAGCCCCAGTAGGTTTATATATTTTGATAAATATATATGTGTAATATCCTTGTTATTTTACCTTGAGTAATATATTCTTTTAAAATTTACACAAACCTATATCTCACATTTATTTTTCCCACTTTTTAAAATAGATTCAACAGATAATTGAAGGAAAGCTATTTCCAATGAAGGCTCTGGGTTATTTTGCTGTTGTAACAGGAAAAGGTATGCAGATACAGATTTTTGAGTTTTACTGGGGATTTTTTTATTGTTGTTTTCTGGTTTTTCCTTTAAGATAATACATTTTCTTGGTGAAAATTTTGTTGCTGTCTTTCCATAGGAAACAGTTCTGAAAGCATTGAAGCTATAAGAGAATATGAGGAGGAATTTTTTCAAAATTCAAAACTTCTAAAGTAGGTATATTGTTAAAGTATTTAAAGATCTTTACAGTGAGATAATAGCTTAAATGGAACTGTGTTCACTTAAAAGTTCGTGTTTTATAGCTGTGAGTTTAACAATGGATGGTGGTCTGCATGTGATAAGCAGGCTCCGAAGCATCAGAAGCAGCCTGTCTAAGCACTTCATGCCCGTGCCACACACAAGCAGGATAACTGCCCCAGACGGGAACATGAAGAGGCAACGTGCATTTACTTAAAAATTTATTTTCAGAAAGTTAGTATTTTATTTTAGAATATGTCTACACATGGGGCCAGCAAGATGGTTCAGCGGTCTAAAGCACCTGCTTAGGAAAACTTAGGAACTGGAAGGACCATGGTTTAATCCCTGGCACCACATGCTGTGCCAGCCCCGGGGCAGGCTGAGCCAGCCATAATACAAAAATAAATAATAAATAAAATTTAAAAAAAAAAAATATGTCTATACATATCTTATAATATTAAGGAAATTTAAAATAAAGGGTGTCAAAGGAGTATTCCTACATTGGTATTTATAAACATTGACAGAAAATAAGGTATTGACCAAAAAGCAAAAGAATTATAAGAGTTATGTTTATTTTATTTTTATTTTTTTAACTTTATTTATTTTATGTTATGGCCATCTCAGCCTGCCCTGGGGGTGGAGCTGGTGCAGCATGTGGTGCCCGGGATTGAACTGCGGTCCCTGCAGTTGCCTGAGCTTGCCTAAAGCAGACGCTTTAGACTGCTAAGCTATCTCACCAGCCCTAGAGTTATGTTTAGAGCATTATGTATTTGGAAGAAACAGATAAGCTGGTAGAACTGTAGAATACTATTGTTTTAGGGACAAGCCCTGTGTGGTAATTAAACTTTAAAGTAGTTAATGTTCAGTAAAATTTAAATTCATCTCCTTGGTCCTAGCAGCCACACCCTTCAAGGGGTCAGTACGCCATGTGACTGGTACCTTAGTAGACAGCTTGGACAGGGACCATTCTCTTCATCACAGGGCATTGCCCTGAACAGTGTTGGTGCAACCAGTGTCAGTACCTGTTCCCATTATTCCTGAGTGCACTCTCAAACGTGGTGGTAGTGTCATCATCCCTTTATCATTTGCACTCTCAAACGTGGTGGTAGTGTCATCATCCCTTTATCATTTTAATGTATTTTAACTGTTTTAAAAAATAGAACCAGTATGCTAAAGGCACACCAAGTGACGACAAGGAACTTAAGCCTTGCTGTGTCAGACTGCTTTTGGAAAATGGTACGAGAGTCAGTTGAACAACAGGCTGATAGTTTCAAGGGTAAGTCGAAGTTTTAAATAAGCAAAAACTTTAGGCATTTTATTAGCTGGAAATCTTTAGTATCCATCAGATTTTCTCCCTCGCTTTAATAGTTACTATTTGATTTACTATTAGATAATACGTAAAAAATGGAAGACCAAAACCCTTCCATTAGACAAGGGCAAGATTTTCTCTTTCGGAGGAAACATTGCTGGTAGCACATTGCAGAGTTCACATTAGAAAGTCTGCAGTGTTGCGTTTGGAAAGATGAGTAAACCAGGAGAACACGGGCACCTTCCTCAGGAAGGACACAGGGAAGCAGAGCTCCTGTGCCACGGCTGCTCCCCACTGCCCTCGCCAGGCTCTGCTTCCACAGTGTCCTCTGAGAGAGCACACCTTCTTTCCAGTTCCATGTGGAAAGCTCACTTACCTTTCCCACGTGGTACCCTGTATTATTTTTAGTCCCATTTTCCAGACAAGAAAACAGGGGTGCAAAGGAACTTACAGCACCAGTGTGACAGAGCAGGTAGATGTGACTCTCAGCAGTGTGCTTCAGCGCCACAGACCATCCCTCACGCGTAGCTGCTACAGCTGTGGGTTTGTGAAGAGACACTGGAGGCGAGACTAGCTGTCGGAGTGATGGAATTCTGAGGTTTTGAGAGCCCAGAGTACCAAGAAGCCATAGGAGCACTCAGCAATCCAGTTAATACAGAAGATAGGCAAGACAGCTGCTAACCACCATATCTGGAAAGAAGGAATCATTAAACGTGAACATTTTTCTTTTTCCTCAGCAACACGTTTTAACCTTGAAACTGAGTGGAAGAATAACTATCCTCGCCTGAGAGAACTTGACCGGGTAATATTTGAGTACCTCATATATTTTGTATATGTCTTCATTTACTGTTCTCTAATAAAATCAGTGTTGATGAGAGAAATGTACTAAGCTAAAATTGCTTTGGCATTGACCAGAAGTACTCAAGAGTATTTATTTCTTCTACAGTAATTTAAATTGTTTATTATGTAATACCTTAAGGAACAATATGTTGTCAAAAGCAGTGTTTAAAAGATTTTCTAAGAAGGTAAAGAATATTCTTTAAAGATCATAGAATTCATGTATTTATATTACCTACTTTTTAAATTTTGCATTACCTTCTCAGCATTTACTTTGTAAACTAAATTCACTGTGTGCTGTAGACTAAATTCACTATGTCACATATGACAGTATCTTTTTTTTTTAGTGTATTTAGTACAGGATCTCACTACACAGACCAGACTCATGGTGATCCTCTTGTTTTCAGCGTCCCTAGCACTGGGATTACAGGCATGTGCCACCATGCCCAGTCTCATCACCATCTCAGCATGCCCCAGGGGTGGGTCTGGCACAACAGGCCAGGGACCAAACACCAGTCCCTGCATCTGCCTAAGCAGACACTTTAATACAATGAGCTATCTGGCCAGCCCGATAATATCTTCTTATGTGAACAAATACTGTGTGCAAACAGCGTTCAGACTGAGGAAGGTGGATGTTTGTATCAGTTCCTTTAAGTTAATCCAGATAATGATATTCCTCTAGGAGAGATGAAAAGAGCATTTTTATACATCCTACCTGTTCAAACCTGTACCTGGCTGATCTGCCTATCAAAGATTTCCTTTTCGGCTATCTCTTAAAATGGTGACA
>PVKN010030450.1:0-12730 GCA_004027915.1 Capromys pilorides
GGATTCTTCTGTGTCCCTGCACCAATGGACTTTCTTTTATGCTGTTGCTTTGTAATTCTCTTAGTAAGTATGCACACTTCTTTTTTAAACTTCTGTTGTATAATAGAAGAAAACTATCAAAATTTAATAAAATTCTTGTCTATTTGATTTTTTTAAAAATTTTATTTATTTATTTATATTTTACTTGTTTGCTTGTTTTGTTTGTTTGTTTCTTTATTTATTTTTATTTTGTGGCTGGCTCAGCCTTCCCTGGTGGTGGGGCTGGCGCAGCATGTGGTGCCGGGAATCGAACTGCAGTCCCTGTAGTTGCCTGAGCTTTCCTAAGCAGGCGCTTTAGACCACTGAACCATCTCGCCAGCACCATTGTCTATTTGATTTTAATTTTGAAATATTTTTAGAATGTAATTATTTCATCTGCCAGATTTTCTTTCTTAAACGAGTTATAAATGACTACAGTCTGCCAAACTTTGTTTCCTTTTGGCATATCCTCTGGTATTCTTCTACCTAGGTAACAAAAGACCAGAACTATGTAATTAGCTTGTTAGCTTTAGACCTATGTATATTCCTTGGAATATATTTTGTCAGTGCAATAACTACTACTTTTAAGAAAAAAGTGGTGTAGTTAAGGAATTTTTATCCCCCGAGCATTTTGTTACTGTTAGAACTAAGTTATGTAAGGAATCAGGAGTAGTAGAACCAAATAGTTTATTATTATCTTTTGTTTATTTTTATTATTGTGGGACTGGGGTTCAAACTGACGACCTTTCACTTGCCAGGAAGGCACTTGTGCCACGGAGCTATCTCTCCGGCCCCTTTTTTATTTTCTATAATTGGATAAAAATCCCACAAATGTTTTAGTAGTATATAAGAGCATCTGGACTAACAAGCCTAGGATTTCCTGTGTTTTGAGGACACTTTAAGAGGAGAGGTGTGAAGAATTAAGGGATGTGAGCGAGAGATGGATAAAATGCTGTATTGAATGTTATAGATGAAATTAAAGCATTTAAATTACTTTGCATTTGTAGTGTATTAGAATCATCTTAAAGCATTAATAGAGTTGTCATATATTGTCAAGTATAGGATGGGCCAAATTGTGCTGCCTATGTATAGTGTATTACATTTCACTTTACATTATACAACTCATGTCCTCTGGTGGTGGTAGAGATCACTAACCATGACTCTTGGGAGATACTTAGAAGTGAGCGTGTTCCTTTACAGGAACTTTTCCTGTGGACCTTACCAAGACACGACTTCAAGTACAAGGCCAAAGCATTGATGTTCGCTTCAAAGAGATAAAATATAGAGGAATGTTCCATGCCTTGTTCCGAATCTATAAAGAAGAAGGTATATTGGCTTTATATTCAGGGTAAGACTGGATTTTTTTTCCTTATATAATGAACAATAAAGCTTCTTAACGAGAGTGTTTCGGGGACGTTTGGGTTAGCTTGATGCTGTAAGCAACTGCACAGGCAGTCCTAGTCAGGCACAGGGGATGGTGGTTTGATCCCCACACCCACCCTTAAGGCAGCCTGAGCCAGCTTAAAAAAAAAAGAGTATTTCAGCTGTGTAATAGTTTACCCCTTTAGAGTCACCATGGCAACATGTAATTATGTGTTGATGGGCCAATTTTATTTTGCTTGATTATAAGCTTTAGATTTTGTGTTCAAATGGCTGTAAATGATATGGAGATCTAGCTCAGTGACATAAGTGCCTGCCTGGCAAGTACAAGGTCCCAAGTTTGATTCCCTGTACCACCAAAAAAGAAAAAAAAAAAAAAAGGAATGTATCATTGCATCTAAGGCTTTCTCTTGGTTTATCTTCTTTCAGTTTCCTAGGTGATCCTAAATCTTAAGCTACATCTTCTTGTTGTGCAGAGAATGAAAATAATTTTTATCACTAACCTGTGTTAGTTGTATTTAAAAGATAATTTTCTTGGAGAAAGATAGCAAGTCATCATCCTGAAGGAAATGATTCATAGATCATCTGTTTTAACTTGTTCTTACTTAGCATGGATAATCACAAGAGCTTTTTTATAGCAAGCAATAAAGTAGGAAATATGCATATTTAGCTATCACTTTTCAATCATAACCATTTAATCTGTTGCTTTCTTTCTATTCATACATCCTGTATAGTTCAATTTGCAAGAAGAATCTCGAAGGAGGTATGAGTGAGAATGTTTCCGCTTTATGAGCTGAATTTGAATAGATTAAGAAGGGGCCAGGGAGATAGCTATGTGGAATAAGAGCTTGCCTGGCAAGCACAGGGTCCTGAGTTCAATCCCTGGTAACACAAAATAAATAAATAGGTAGATAGATAGATAGATAGATAGATAGATAGATAGATAGATAGATAGATAGATTGAGATCGTGGCTCTAGTACCTCCTTCTTAATAGCAATATCTACATCTGTTAGGCATAGAGGTCGTTTAAAAATCTGTGATGTGAGTAATAGCATATAATTCTTTTTGTATGTTGCTGGGTTCAATTTGCTAATAGTTTCTTAAAGATTTTTACATCTAAGTTTTTTTACTTTCTGTCAAAGTGGAGATTGAGCCCAGACAGAGCCTTTGCAATGAGCTACATCCCTAGTCCTTTTCTTAATTTTTAATTTTGGCAAAGGGTCCTGCCAGGCTGGGCTTGAGTTTGTGATCCTCTTCTCTTAGCCTCCCAGAGTGCTGGAACTACAGGGATGTGCCATCATGCCTGGCCTCCTAAACCATTTCTTTTTCCTACTATTTTTGCCTTCTTTTGGTATTAGGGTCATATTAGCCAAAACTTAGTTGAGAAGCATTCCTACTTCTGTTTTCTGTTAAAAAATTGTGTAAGATTGGTACTGTTTAAATGTTTGGCAGAGGGCTGGGGAGATAGCTCAGGGTCACAAGTGCCTGCCTGCAAGTGCAAGGTCTTGAGTTCAATCCCCAGTTCCACAAAAAAAAAAAAAACAAAATATGAAAAAAAAAGTTGTGTAGAACTCCTGAGGAAAGCTCTCTGGGCCTAAAGATTTGTTTTCTTAGAAACTTAAATTATGGATTTGAATTTATAAATGTTATCTCACTTTGGACACTATGAGAAGTGCTGTATACTGGCTGGGATCCTGGGGTTCCTTGTTTAGGATTGCACACTGCTAACTTCTTGTATCTTCAGGTGCAGAAAGAGTGAGAACTCTCTGGGATCCTCTCTGTAAGGATACTAATCCCATTGTTTCACTCTTACTCTCTCTTGGGGTTAGGGTTCAACTTGTGACTTTTGTGGGTAGGAGATACAAACATTTAGTCCATTGCAATAATTACGAGATTTACTCAGGTTATTTAGATCATTGATTTTATTTGGCAGTTTGTGATTTTCAAGGCATTAGTCCAGCTCATTGGTAGAGTGTTTTGTCTATATGTACAAGGCCCTAGGTTCAATCCTTAGTACTACCAAAACAAAAAACAAAACATAAGATGAACAACAGCAGCAAAATCCAAAGCATTTTGGCAGGATGTGGTGACATACATTTGCAATCCCAATCCTCAGGAGGCTGAGGCAGGAGGATCACTGCAAAGGTCAGTGTGGACCACATATCAAGACTGTTTCAAAACAAACAAAACAAGACAAAAGGCATTTCTTCTTAGTTGAATTTATGAACATCAAGTTATTTATGCTATTCCCTTATACTTTTAATTGCTGCAGGATTTGTAGCCCTATTCCATTTCCAGACATTGGAGATCTGTATCGTTCATCTTTTTCATCATTGTGAGTCTTGCTAGAGGTTTATTAGTTTTATTCATTTTTTCCTCAGAGAGCCAACTTCGTGTTTCATAGGTCTTTATTTTTGATTTAGTGATTTGTGTTCTTTTTAATTTTCTTCTGTAAACTTTGGGTTTATTTTCCTCTTCCTTTCTAGTTTTTTGAGATAGAAACTTGGATTATTGATTTGAGACTTTCCTTTATTTCTAATGAAGCATTTTTTGTCAGTTTGCCTCAGCGCTCCTTTGGCTGCATCCTCTATGTTTTAATAGATTGAATTTTAATTTTCATTTAGATTTATATGTTTTAAACTTTCCTTTGAGACCTTTTCTAACCAATGGATGTTTCATAAGTGTTTTGTTCAATTTTCGAATGTTTGTTCACTTTCCCTTATTTCTAGTTTGATTCCATTATGATTAGAGAAGACAGTCTGAGTTGAATTCATATAAATTTATTGAGGTATGTTTGATGAGCTAGGGTATGTGCTATTTTAGTCAGTGTTTTGTGGGAGCTTTAAAAATGCATATTCTGCTGTTGTTGTTGGGTGGAATGAGATGAGTAATAGAAATGAGTGGGCTGCTTAGTTATGTATAATATGCAAATATGCTTTTAGTAAAACTGTTTTCTTTTTCTCTTTTTGGGCAGTATTGCTCCTGCATTACTACGACAGGCATCTTATGGCACCATTAAAATTGGGATTTACCAAAGCTTGAAACGATTATTTGTAGAACGTTTAGAAGGTCAGTATACTCAACTTCTGTTTTACAGTGATCCTCAAAGGGATTATTGGACTTGCGCCTCAAGAGTGATTCCTGGAGAATGGAGGATAGTCACTACAAGGACAAAGTGAGCTTGTACTTACTTGAGACAAATCTTTGCAGAGATGGTGTATGGGTTACTGGGATCTGCTCTTCCAGTTTATCCTTTTCATATCAATAAAAAGAGTTTGTGTTGGTACATACCTGTAATCCAAGCACTCTGGAAGGCTGAGAAGTAGGAGGATTAAAAGTTCAAGCCCAGTCTGAGGAATTTAGTAACTTAATGAGACCCTGTCTTAAAATAAAAAAAAAAAAAAGACTGGGTATATCGCTCAGTCCAAAAGCTCTGAATTTAATCCTCAGTACCATTGGAAAAAAAAGGTTTCTGATGATCCTGGAGGAAGTATAGAATAATAATGTCTAGAAAATGTTATGCTCCCAATAAGTCATTTTGAAGGATAAGGCATTTTCTAGCAGCCAATTTTGTGTTTGTTAGGTAGATTAATTTCAGGCTATTAAGTTCTAGATTCTGATGTACCTATGGCTAACACCCACATTTGGCATTATCGTATGTATATTTGCTGCTGCAGCATTTCCACTTGATACATACCAAATGATTATTTTGCTACAGGCCTTGGGGATGATTGGGAACATCTGGAGAGCCCTTTGGTTAGCAATATCCTTTGAATTACGTTTTTGCCCTGAATCAGCTTTTCTGGAGCCTCTTTGGATATACTGAAGATTTCTCTTCCACCTCTTCCTAAAAGAATTTCTGTTTAACTTGAGCTTACTTAGCTTGTATGTGTAGGTTTTTCATGGTGGGGAGAGATAGTGAAGTTTGAATTTTTCTTGTAGAACAGTATGTTCTGTAGTTTCTGTTTCTTCTAGCTGGTGGAATTCGTTCTAAATGATTGCTTTCTGGAATGAGAGAACATCGCTCAGAGTCTTTATTCTTGCATAATGTACTAAGGCCCTGTTTTCAGTCCCTAGAATTGTGTAAATAAACAAATAAATCACTTGTTTTTCACAGTTGACTATAGAAGCCTTCTATAAATAAATAAAGGCTAGAAGAAATCTAATACCAGTCAAAGTTAATACTTAGATATTATAATTTTCTATTAAACTTTGGATTTTTTCTTTTAACATTTAGTTGCTGAATTTTTAGAGTAGATGACTACCTATAAAAAGACTTAAAAATATGTGGGTATTTGAAATGGGTGAAGGAGAAATATCACATTCTGTATTCATGTGGAATACTGCCTGTTGTGCAGTCATATTCTTGTGCCTTTTAGGAATAGTTAATTGTTTTAGAAATAATGACTTATGTTTTTTGTATATTTGATACAGATTTGTGATCCAGAAATGTTTGGTTTTCTTTACTTTCTTATTTTCAGAAGCTTTGTGGTTTATCTCTAAAATCCTTTTTCTGACCACAGTTTTCTCTTCCTCCTGTGACTCAACCTTCTGTTCTCAGAAAGTAGTGCCTAATAAAAAACAGAACTTTTCTATCCTTTTTACAGATGAAACTCTTCTAATTAATATGATCTGTGGGGTAGTGTCAGGAGTGATATCTTCCACTATAGCCAACCCCACTGATGTTCTAAAGGTAAGAGTGATGTCTGCAGCATGATTTGAGAAGAGCACAGGCCTTATGTTAGATTGGGGTTTGGATTTCCTCTCTGTCCACTGTCAGCTATAAAATCTTGAGTAAATCATTTAATTCCCTCAAACCACATTTAGTTTCCTCATTTGTAAAATGAAGATAGTGAAGTTTTTATGGCATAGAGTTATTAAGAACCAGAGATACTGTGTAAACTGACTAAAATTGTACTTTGTAGTAAGTGGACAATAAAAACAGGTAGTAGTCAATTTACTATGATATCCATTAATTCATTGCTCTTTAAATTGGCGTATGAAATCTCTATAGGTTATTTTTAAAGGCTCTGCAGTTTTAAAGGCATCAGTTTCTAGATCCCTTACGTTCATATTGATTCATTCCTTAAACTTGAGAATGAATGAATCTGCTTTTTTTTTTTTTTTTTGCTTGACCGGGGATTGAACTCAGACCTTTTCTCTTGCTGGGCAAGCACTCATTTGACTGAACTATTTCCCTGGCCCCTGAATCTGCATTTCTACAAATTCTTTTCCATTTTATTAAAGAAAGGCATATCTCTTACCCATTCCAAATCTTTATATGCAATAGTATCCTGGGCTGAAGTGTAACCTGTGGTGTCAAAGAAGAAATAAAATGAAATACAGTTTTTGGGAGTAGTCTGCTTTAATAACTGAGTTACCTTAAATCTGTACTGTCTGTCTGTCTCTGTGTGTTTGTCTGTCTGTCTGTCTCTTTCTTTCTCATCTATATTTGTATGAAAAGTGAGATCTGGTTTTTAAAATGATACATTTCAGGCTGTGTTGGAATATTCTGGAATATTGGGATGAGAACACTATGTGTTATTCATCTTCATTTGTTAAAAATACAATTGAGTTTCTTTAAGGTTTTATCAAATAATAAAATGAAACACCTAGTATGAATATTCATCTGACTTTATCCATAAAATTGTATTATTTATTGACATTTAAAAGCTAAACATATGACTAAAATGTGTGAGAGGATCTTAAAGTTTTAAGGATTGTTTTGGGCGGAAATGAGAACAAAGAAAGAAGATAGGTGCTTTACTTCAGACCTGATGAAACTAGAAGTAGATAGGTTTGTGAAGTAGCAATCTGTAATTCAGTTTTTTTTTAATTTTTTATTTATTTATTTATTTTTATTTTCTTAAACCTCATTTGTTTGTGTTATGGCTGGCTCAGTGTGCCCTGGGAATGGGGCAGGCCCAGCATGTGGTGCCGGGGATCGAACTGCGGTCCCTGCGGTTGCCTAAGCAGGCGCGTTAGACCACTGAACCATCTTGCCGGCCCCATGTAATTCAGTTTTGAGAACTAGAGTGTTGAAAAAAAAAAAAACAGTGCACATGAGAGAAACCAGTGGTGGTTTATGGAGAGAAGATGTGAAAAATATTTCTGAATTGAAGTGAATACAATTTATCTATGGAGCTTTTATATTTACTTTGGGTGTACAGAACAAGAATTTATGAATCAAATTGACTATATTCTAAGACTAGTATATTTGAAGTTTTGTATTTGTTAGGATGTGCTTTTCAAGATAAAGAATATTTACCTCCCTGAAACTTCTTTCTTACCCATTTGGAACCTAGACTTAGTCACCTAAGTGGTTCATTTCAATTTCTTGTCCCTCCGATCTCTCTGAGAAAATTACAAGTGCTACAATCTACTTTTATTTTCTTGTACCTTTGTGTAGGAGTAAGTGCTGCTTAGCAGGGGCAAAGTCACAATTTTAGATAGGGACTGTGCCAATATGATGTATAAAAATGGGTGAGCTGTTTGGAAGATAGGTGTGGTGTCACATGCCTATGCTTCCAGCGCTGGGGAGGCTGAAGTCGAGTTTGAGATCAACCTGCTACACAGTGAGACCCCATCTCAACATTGGGCTTTGTGGTTCTTTAAGTGCTCTGTTTCCTATCCTCAAGGACATCTGTAAGGATTTCTTTATGTTGTTGCTGTTTCTCTAAGCAGATAACCTTACTTCCTATAGATTCCCCTACCTCTCAACTTTGTCTTTTCCACTCTCCATCTATAAATTTATTTACATTTATGCTTGTCTGTGCCCTGTCTTGACTGTAGTGATTCTCAAGATGTCTTTCTCTAGAACTGGGGCAGCATTAGCTGGGGACATGTTCTCAGGTATGCCAAGCTTACAAATTCACAATGGGTGAGGTGGGGCCCAGCAGTGTGTGTTTTGATACTCTCTCTAGGTGATTTTGATATGATAAATCTTGAAGCCTTGACCTCATTCTGCTCTTATTCATTACTGTTTCATTACCCACCTTTCCTTATCAATTTATCCTCTTTCTTTCTTGTCTGCAGCCTCTTCCTTTCTTCTAGTTAGCTCCCCACAAATGATAAATGTGTTAAGGTCTGTCTGTCCTACAATACTTTCTTCTGACTCCTTGACCTCCTCAAAACACTACCTGTCTCTATTTTCCCTTATCCAGGTTTCACAGAAAGAATATTACTCATCATTAACTCTCTTCAATAACCTACTGTAATCATGTCTGCTATTTGCTTGAAATGACTCTTCTCTCTGGTTAGCAGCTAAGGCCACAATACCCATATCTAGTGAACATTTTATTTATTTATTTATTTGTTTATTTATTTATTGTGGGACCAGAGTTCAAACTCACAACCTTGCATTTGCCAGGCAGGCACTTGTGCCATGGAGCTATCTCCCCAGCCCCCTTATTTTTATTTTTCTTTCTTTCTTTCTTTCTTTCTTTCTTTCTTTCTTTCTTTCTTTCTTTCTTTCTTTATATTTTGAGACAGGATCTCACTATGTCATTCAGGCTGGCCTTGAACTCACTATGTAGCCCAGGCTGGGCTCCTCCTGCCTCATCCTCTCCAGTGGTGGGATTATAGGTATGCGCCACCACATCTGACCAAGTAGACATTTTAGTTCTCAACTTGTTTTGACTAATTTCTCCTGCTTGAAGTTCTTTCAATTTGATCTTTTTGCTGTGCTTCACACGCCTTAGTTTTATTTGTGGACTTTTTTTCTGTGTATACCTTAAATCTTTCTCTTCTCCAATCCAAGGTTCCAGCCTTAATTCATTTTTCTTGTATGCTCTCCCTGGTTGGCCCTTTGTTTTTCATTTTCTTTTCTTTTCTTTCTTTAAAGTACTAGGGATTGAACCTTGGTCCTTTGCACTGTTCTACATGCATAGCCCTTTTTTAATCTTTACATTTTATGATAGGGTATCACTAAGTTGTAGTTTCAACTTGGCAGTCTTCCTGTCTCAGTCCTCTAGAGTGCTGGGATTATGCATGTATTACCACGCACAGCTGGCCCTTTTCCTTTTTAAGGCTCTCGCTCTGTTTAAGGTATAGGCTAAGCTATAAAAAAGAAACTCAAAACATACAAGACTTCAAACAAGATGGGAGATGATTTTTCCCACATGTAACAGCATCTACCAGTTGATGTGGTGGGTGGGCTTTGTGCAACTTATTTATCTAGCTTCAAGTTTCCTTCATTTTTGCTGCACTGCCATCTCTTAGAGTAGGGCTAACAAACTGCTATGTGGAGGCCAAGTCCAACCTTATGTCTTTCGTGAATAAGGTTTTATTGGCACATAGCCATGCTAATTCTGTGTTGCCTGTGCTTTCTCTTGTGTTTTGGTGGCAGGACCAAAGAGCTGTGACAAAGAGTATAAATCCTATGAAGTCTGCTATATTTACTATTTGGTCCCTTGCAAAAAGTTTATTGACCCCTGCTCCACGGTATTGTTTTAATGTTTACTTAAAATTGGGCCACCATCACCTTTATAATAGCCCATGGGCAGAGAGCTGGGGGAAAACAATTTTTATTTTGTCAAAAATAAAATCAGAGGGCCGGCGAGATGGTTCAGTGGTCTAAAGCGCCTGCTTAGGAAAGCTCAGGCAACTGCAGGAACTGTGGTTCGATCCCCGGCACCACATGCTGCGCCAGCCCCACCACCAGGGCAGGTTGAGCCAGCCACAAAATAAATAAATAAGTAAATAAATAAATAAATCTTTAAAAAAAAAGAATAAGGTCTAACTATAAAAGAAAAAGAATAGAAAACACAATTTAAAAAAAAATAAAATAAAATCAGATTAGGAGCTGGGGAGATAGCTCTGTGACACAAGTGCCTGCCTGGCAAGTGCAAGGTCATGAGTTTGAACCCCCATCCCGCAAATAAATAAATAAATAAATAAATAAATAAATAAATAAATAAATAAAATCAGATTGACGTTTGCTGTACAATATGAGAATACAGGCCAGGCGTGGTGGTACAGACCTGTAATCCCAGCACTTGGGAGGCTGAGGCAAGAGGATTGTTGCAAGTTCAAGACCAGCCTGGGCTACAAAGTGAGCTCAAGGCCAGCCTGAACTGCATAGTGAGATTCAAAAGACAAAAGAACAAAAAAAGAGATAATAATAAGAGTATGCAGACCATGATCCAAAAACTTCAAACCAACTGGTAAGAAGTTTACCTTACAGCAGTCGCAACTCAGCTATGACCCATCAAAGAGAAAATACAGCCATCCCTCAGTATCCACAGCAGGATTGGCTTCTGGATCTTACTACCCTCATACCAAAGTGTTTGGATGCCCAAGTTCCTTATATAAAATGGTACAGTATTTGTATATAAATTATATATATATCCTTGTGTGCACTTTAAATCATTTCTAGGGCCGGTGAGATGGCTCAGCGGTCTAAAGCGCTTGCTTCGGCAGGCTTAGGCAACAGCAGGGACCATGGTTCGATCCCCGGAACTACATGCTGTGCCAGCCCCACCCCCAGCGCAGGCTGAGCCAGCTGTAACATAGATAAATAAATAAAGTTAAAACAAAAATAAAGTAAAAACATAAATCATTTCTAGATTACTGCTTATAACACCTAATATATTATAAACACAATATAGTTATTATACTCTGTTCCAAGTATGGCAAGGAAAAAGTCTGTGTTCAACATAAATGCAGATTTTTCCTGAATATTTTCAGTCAGTGGTTGTTTGAATCTGCAGATACTTGGGGTGGCTGAATATGTTTTCACCTTTTTTAATGACTGTTATACATTGTTATTCTGTTTAAGGCAAACTGATTTGTTTAAGCTGATTTATCTATATTTGGTTGGTTTCATTTCACTGAATCATGCTGACAAGGACTTAAAACTTACAATTTTTTTTTTTTTTTGAGACAGGGTCTCGCTGTGTAGTTCAGGCTGGCCTTGAGCTCGCTTTTGTAGCCCAGGCTGGTCTCGAACTCACATCAATCCTCCTGCCTCAGCCTCCCAAGTGAAAACTTACGTTTTGTGTTTTGATTAGAAACAGTATCTTGGAAAAATGACAGTAATTTAGATTTTGTGCTAGGCAGTTGATCTTGGAGTATATCTTGGCTGCGGCCTTTTTTTTTTTTTTTTAACAGTTTAAATCTTTATGTAGTTTTTGATAAACAATTTCTAACATACACAAAAATAGAGAAAAGTGTACATTCTGTGTTTATCACTTACATTCACTTGGCTTCTTCTAGTTGTAGCCCTTCTTAGGACTCACCTCCTTCAAGAAATCTTCTACTTATCATAGGGTAGTTCTGATTTGTCTTTAGGATAGTTTATATCCTGATTTAACGTTTTACTTAAAATCTCTTAGCAGTGGTAGACTTCTTGCATAAAAGCATGCTGACATTCATTAAAACCTATAATGCTACAGTTGTGCCTCATAAAGAGAAAAAATCAGGCCTACATTTGGGCCACAAATTTCTGTGATATTTTTTTCCCTCTCTGTCCTTTTGTGGTACTGGGAATTGAACGCAAGGTCTTTGTACTGAGCTTCATTCCCAACCCTTTTTATTTATTATTTTGAGACAGGATCCTGTTAAGTCATCAAGTTGCCTAGTCTAGATTTGAAATTGTAATCCTCCTGCCTCAGCCTCTCAGAGTGCTAGGGGACACTAGTATTTGATAACTATGTACAGTAACTATGTATTTGGACTTCGTGGGAAGTTGCACCAAATCTTTTATATGGCTATTCAATGCTATATTTTCTTTCTTACAGAACTCAAAGGCCACTGGGCTAGATATAGTATCATGCTTTTTACAGATAAAACTCCATGTAAACTCTTGTGAGCATAAAATTATGTTAAAAACACTTTAACCTTGTATAGTTATGTAAGTAATGTAAGTTCAACGTAGAGAGAAATGAAGGGCAGAACAAAAACCACAAGAGAAAAATGCTCACTTATAACCTTGCTATTCAGACATAAATCACTGTCAGTGTTTAGGTCATATACGTTTGTTTAGCCAGACTCCATGCTATTTTTATGGATATTTTAAAGTTCACATGTTTTTAACAAAATTTATCCACACACTGCTTTGAAACAGTTTTTCTATTTAGCAATTATTGTTTTTTGCATTTTCCAATGCCGACAAAAGTTCTACAAGAAACTTTTATTTATTTTTATTTTTTTCAAGGAACTTATATTCATATAATTAGAATTCTCAAAGTAGAAGGGGGTAGGCAATAAATATTTAAATATTTGAAATTTCTGAATTTAGTTGAAATTATAGCACATTTCCAAAAAAAGAACCTTTTGCACAAGAAATTTGAATAAAATCATACCAAGATACACAAAAATGAAATTGTCCAA
>PVKN010030451.1:0-12730 GCA_004027915.1 Capromys pilorides
ACAATGTACCAATAAACTTAATTAATTAAAAAAAGTTCTGTGGAGAAAAACAGAAGAAAATAAAAAAGTAGAATTTTCTTATGCATTGAGAACAGCCAGAAAAGGCTTCTCTATTAAGAGACTATTTGCTGGGGCATCTGAAGGAGGAGAGGAAACAGCTCCACATTTCCAGTTGTGTTTGTCCAAGGGCTGGTTGGCTGGTTGTCCTGGTTTATGATGGAGATGTGGCCCTGAGTTGGCACTCAGAAGGGTCCATGTGGCGCCTCCCCAGGGTCTCCCAGCTGGGATGGACAGGGCTGAAAAGCATCCTTTGCCTATGGGGCACCTTTGGACCTGAGGTTTGCCCTGTGTTCTAAATCCCACAAAGGTACAACATTGGTTTTGGTGGAAGAGGATGGTGAGGTGGATCGCACACTCTATCTTTTTAGGACCACATGGATATGGCTGCAATACCTTAGATAACGGCAACTGTAATGCTACCTAGCATTACAGCACCCACCATAGTACCATTCCCATGTCACGGCCATCATCTTTCATTTTGTTAATAATTCTCTGATGTATGTGGCCTAAGCCTCATTTCACTGTGGAGGAACTTGAGGCCCAGAGAGGTTAAGTGATGCACTATGGTCAGTCAGCTACAGAGCAGCAGGACCTAGAGGGGACCCCAGACTAATGTGAAATCTTATGCCCTTCATTCTGCCCTTGCAGCGTCTAGTGCTGCTTGTCAGACCATAGCTCCTCTAACCCCTGACTTTTGTGCTATTCTCAAGCCTGGGAACAATCCCTGTTTCAGACTCTCACCCCGTGGCTCTGGGCACGGCTGTAGGCTGCCCATGAGGACCTGCCCTGGCCATGGCGAGGGGCATCCCTGCCTCCTTCTGAGGCCCCGGCTGGGCAGTCTGGAGCCAGCTGCACTGAGGCTCTGACACAAGCAGCTGTTAGTGGTCCTCGGATCTTTTCTACCTTCCCTTTAAGTAGACAAATTTGGGATTTTATGAGCTAATGTAACTGTTTCAACAGAGGCTGTTGGAAGACTAAAGGCATGATTGATTGATGAATTTTACATGCTGAGGAGATTGGTGGAAACTAACCCTACTGTAAAATGCAACCTGAGATGGGGCTTGTGAGCAGCACCTTTCCCAGTCCAGGAGACAGGCTGGGAACTTGAGAGTGGGACCTGTATACCCAGGGGAACAGCGGGACCCTTCACAGCCCCCTTCCTAGTCTCGTGGTTCAGAGAAGCCCAAGTGAAGACGAGCCTTTGTGGCCTCTGACCTGCAGGAGGTGTACACCCAGACTGTCCTTATCCACACCTGTAAGGTGGGGGTGTTACCACCCCCATTAATGGGAGCGGAGCCTCAGGAAGCTTCAGTCACTGCCTGTGATCCCCTCTAGTGGTGAGGAGAGCGGCATCTCAGGTCTGTGGGCCTCCAAAGTTGGGGCGCTTGTTCTTTTAAGCCCTGCCACTCCACAGCAGTGCTGAAGGCCAAGGTTGGGTCCTCCTTGTGTCTACATTCCTATCTCTTTGCATATGCGTGCCCAGGGTAGAGCCTCAGTTAACTTGAGTGAAAAGAAAGGGGGACTGTATGACAGGGGCGTGGTGTGCCTGCAGGGTCTGGAGACACAAGGGAGCCTAGGGTATCCTGTGGAAGGAGTGCAAGCTTTTCAGGGAAGGAAACTGAGACCCAAAGAAGGGCAGGGACATTTCCAAGAACAAATAGCCCATGGTAGCCTGGAAGGGACTCCTGTCAGGTCGCCTATCCTATGCTTTTGTCCATTGGGCTTTATCATTGATCGCCCTGGGCTGCTAGCAGGAGGGGACAGTCCCACCCCTGTCCTGTCCTATGTGCCCTCCGTCCTCTTCTACTTCCGCTTGTCTACACCTCTCTGCCAAGGGGAAAGTAAACTCTTTGGAGGGGAAGAAGAGGGATAGATGGAGGAAGGGTCTAGGAGGCAGGATGGGGGGGGGCCTGTGACTGTGAGACCCTCACGCCCCTCCCATCCCCCAACTGCTCTCTCTTGTGGGAGGGCTGTTTACGGTCTCCCTGACAGCCCAGCCTCTCTCTTCAGAGTGGATAATTTCTCAAGCTCTGCCTGCTGATTAGAGCTGGAATTTAAATGAATAACTGTGACCTTGTGAAAGTGCCCTAGTTACGCAGAGGCCCAATGAGGAAATAGGCCTCTTGCTTCGGTCCGTCAGAGCCCTGGCAGGCGCAGGAGGAGGGGCGCCGTCTGCGGGGCCCCAGAGGAGGCCTGATCTGTTGTTGCGGGAAGGCACGGATGCATTTGCTTGAGCCTTTCTCGGTTCACTCTTGACCTCCACCCCTCTTTGTTTTGTCTGACGTGCACTCATTTCAGGGTTGTCCTGAGCCCTATCCTATTTCCAGGCAGTCGCCCAGCCCAGCCCCAGGAATGCCGTTCCAAACCTGAAGTCAGGAAGCTAGGAGCTCCTGGGCATCTGGCACAGGTCTGTGGACACGAATGAGTGCCACAACACCTCGCTGCTCAAAGGGTGACTTCAGAGCCGACAGTCAGCACCACAGGGACCTTGTCAGAAAAGCACAAGCGCAAGCCCACCTAGACCTACAGAACCACAAGTGGCTCTGTCTAGAGAGCCTGGTACTGTGAGCACATTGAAGTTTGAGACCCTCTGGCCTAGGGACTTCCATTCTCTCCTCCCTTTGTGACCAACAGGGCTGTCTGTACCAGGGAAGTGGCAGCTTAACTTGTTTCCTATGGCAAGAGACACCTGCTTCACTCAGCTCATAGGGGTAGCCGGGTTGGGAGGTTGGAGCAGGGACAGCTGGGTTAGGGAGTGGCAAGAGGGGACAGTCCCGATCACCTTGTCTGAGCATGTCACTGCCCAGGTACTTCCTATGTAGTGATTTACATTTCACGAGTGTACCAAGATAGCATAGGATGAAGATGGGGTTGACACACTGGGACTTGAGGACAAAATCCAGCCACTGCCCTGTGAACTAAGAATACATTTTTTAAGTGAATGAAAATATTCAGCAGATGGTATCACAATTACTTTATGAGGCTTAGATTTTCATGTTGATAAAGCCTTTGCCTGAACCAGGCCATACTCATTCATTTCTGCATTGTTCGTTGCTGCTTATAGGTGGCAAAGCAAAATCTACCACCCTTGGGTGGTAGCACAGACTCAGCACCGGGTGCGTGGGTTGACTTCTTAGCTCCTCTCCAGCTCTGTGACCTGTTCCAGTCACTTCACCTTGGGGTCTTAGTTTCCGTGTCTGTAAGGTAGGGACATGAGAGTCCACACCTCATGGGGCTGCACTGAAGCTTAGGAGCCTCATGCACTCATGGTGGTTACATTGCAGCTCTTACTATAAATCATTTCACTTTGTCCTTTCCATCTGTGTTCTATGTTACGGTGTGGGGCTGGTGAATCCGTGACAAGGGTATCACAATGGGCTGTCTGTATTGCTAAAACTCCCAAAGGTTCACCATCTCTGTTACAGAGGTAAGTGCTTTGAAAGGTTTTCACAAAGCCCATCCCCTCTTTTCAGCATATCTTGGACTTCTTAGTCATCCAGAGGCATGCTTCCGTGTGTGGTGAAGGACCTCTCTAAATGTATCTGTGGTTCTCTCCTGGACCCACATTCTGTGCCATTGGTTCTGACCTTGGTGCTTCCATTGAAGAGGTTCTTCAAGCTTAGGTCCTGGCTACTGCTCTAAGTGGAGCCTTAAAATCCCAGTAGGAGGAGGCTGATACATGTAGATGACCTATCATGTGCTGGGTACCTATGCCTTCACTCATAAAGAACCCCAACCTCTGAGGTACTGTATTATTTGCTCAGGATCAGAAAGAGATATGATATGATAGATTTTAATGTCTAGATTGAGGTCTGCTTCTGCCACTTTTCTTAGGGGCTGTGTGCCGTTGGTCAAGTCATGTGACCTGTCTGGGCAACAGATTCTTTTAATGGGAAGGATCTGAATCCAATGACCTCTTGGCTCCTTTTATTCTAAGAGTCCATGATAATATTTTCTTCCTGAGACCCCTTAGGGAACAGCAAGCCAGATGACTGGCTTTCCATTACCAGGATTTACAGTTCCTACCTCCAATGGGGCTATAATGTATTTTCTGACTTCTTTGCTATTTTTTTGGACAATAGCCACATTTGCTTTTTCTCTTATTATCTTATTAGGAAAACCAGTTGACATTTATTGAGCTCATATTTTGAGCCAGACACTGAAGCATTAAGTTTTGCATAAATTATTTAATTCTTTTGAGTTATCTGAGGAGGTAGATGTTGCTTTAAGGTCCATCTCTGCCATGAACAAATGGAGGCTCAGGTTTGAATGGTGCTCACTGGCACCACCCTGACAAGGTGGTGGTCTGTCTGGTCCTGGAGGCAGGGTGGAAGAAGTCCTACTAGAGTGTACAGCCCATCCAGATGCACTCCTGTTCACCGCCCTGCCTTCTCCACCTCCCATAGTTCCGATACACTGGATGACAAAATAAATATGTGCTGAATGAATAAATAATGCTCAGGTCTCTGCTGGTAGTTTTGTTACACATTGTTCTGAAATTCTGCTTTTTATTGGGGTTTACCCTGAGCCAGAGGGAAAGTCAACTGATCTTTATTCAGTGCCCATCTTGAGCTCTGCACAGGGAACAGTGCAAGCTGCTGGGAAATCCACCACTGCTGTGTGTAATTGCTTTGGGAGGGGGTCTATCAGCTGGTGGACAGTGCTCAGCTTCCAGCCAATTGCCCGGCTGGGGTACAGGAGGAGCCCCTTGGCTCCCGTAGCTATTCTCAATGAGTAAGTGTGAGTAAGACACTATTTCCCAGCCTGTCTGCCTGGCTATCTGGAGGATGCAGATCACTGAGCCCGGCACTTTTTTCTAGAGCCTTTTAAAATCCTCACCTTATTGTCTTAGAAGGCAGACCCAGGAGGGCGTGAGTTATGCTGCATTTTATTTCTCAGTTTTGGAGTACAATGTCAGAGGTAGACCTGCAAAAATCGTTGGTGCTATCCTGTAGTTTCCCTGGAATTGCACCACTACCCTCTGAGTCCACAAAATGTATGCGGGTATTCATTTTTTGCTCCAATGATAGGTGACTCCCTTTAGTAGAAGGAACAATGAATGCTAAGTGTCTTCTGATATATGTGAGAGCTGTATTCAAAGATTTGTGCTACTCAAAATGCCATTGAGGACACCACTGAGAATCTATTATAGATCAATTCTTGCCTTGTGTGGAAGGGGAAATGAGGCTATAGAACCTCCGTGTAGCTCAGCAAATCCCACAGCTTGTGTGTGGCAGCGTTGGAGTTCTTCCCAGCCTGCAGATCAGCCTATGGAGGTCTGGTAAGGACATAGATGAAGCTGGCCAGCCCTCAGGAGGGGTGGGGAGATGGGACGCAGCGGAGAGTCCAGGACAGTGGGTCCCTTTGTGGCGCAGTTGAGCTGACTGTGTCCCCAGAGGGAGGCATCTGAGGATGCAGTGGGCAGTGCTGTCAGCTAATTAGAGATATGGTGTTGGCAAGCCGCTAAAGGGGGATAGGCAAGGACCCTGGACAGATCAGGCTCCTACATACCGGGGGTTGCACCAACAGCCGGCCTTTGAGCCCTCCGTATGTGTGAGGGACTGCGCCGAATGCTTTTCCTGTGTGTTTCATGTGGTTATCACAGTGATCCTAAGGTGACAGTTTATAGATGAGAGACAGATTTTATGGGAAAAAGCACAGAAAAGTTAATTTGCTCTAAAGAAATAGTCACAGTTAATAAGTGGTAGAGCTGGGATTTGAATTTGGATTTTGAGTTCTAAGATAGTGTCTGATAAACATCAAAATCCACCTGGATAGGTACTAGAGGTGACCTAGGCTCTTGGGTGGGTGGGGGGGTGGGGCTCGTTCCCACAAAGGATTCTGGTGTGGCCCAAGTTGGAGAGCTACTGTTGGAAAGAAAGTGATCTGGGAAGTGAAGGAGTAGGAAGCTTCTCCCCCATCCCTGTCTTATGCCTCCTGAACCTTAAGGGAACATGGAAAGGGAGAGAGGAGAATGGCAGGATGCTTTGTCTGTATCCTTTGTCTTTGTCTTGAAGGTGTTTTGCTCACTGGATTTGTAGAGCCACCATATGTACTCATTGTAGCCAGCTGTGTTTCCCCCCATACCCCCTTCCTGGACATCGCAGGCTCTTGAAGAGCAGCAGATGTTCTTCTCTGTGAGAGCAGAGGCCTGTCTATGCCTGTCACACCACCTTCTGCAATAGTGCCTGTGCTCACTGACTTTGGCTAGCATACACATTTTAGGAATGGAGGAGACATAACAGATCACCAAAGCTATCTATGATGCACTTAACATTTGAATCCCTCTCTTAACAGTTTTCTGGAGGAGGATTCGTGAGATAACTCCGTGGACTAAGCACTTGCTTGAGCAAGCGCAGGAACTAGGGTTTGATCCCAGGCACCACAAACTGTGCTGGCCCCGCCCCTAGCTTCACTGAGCCAGTCACTGAGTCTGGGCGTGGTTGTGCTAGAGGGTCTAAAAACAGCAGGATGACTATGAGTCTGAGCTGTATAGTGAGACTCTGTGCCAAATATATTAAAAAATGAGTTTACTGGAGGGGCTGTGTGGTAAAAAGAATCCTTTTCCACTGTTGGTGGCAATGTAAACTGGTACAACCACTATGGAAATCAGTGTGGAGATTCCTCAAAAAACTAGGATTAAGGTCCCATTTGACCTAGCTACTTCCCTCCGGGGTGTTTTACCAGAGGAACTGAAAACATCATACATAGCGATATATGTGTACCCATATTTATGGCAACGAAATTTGTTATAGCTAAATCTTGGAAACAACTCAAATGCTCCTCAACTGAGGAATGGATAAAAAAAGATGTGGTATTTTTATACAATGGCATATTACTCAACTATAAAGAAAAATTCAAGGCTTTTATAGGTAAATGCATGCAACTAGAAGCCATATTCATAGGTGAAATAAATCATGCCCAAATATGTAAACACTGTATTGTAGTCCTAAGGTAAGAACCTGAAAGAATAAATAAAACCCAAAAGATATAATAAATATTGTGAAATGGAAAGAAACTGCTCAGTAAGAAAGAACAACTGGGATGAAGGTAGGGAGGAAAGAAAAAAGGAGGGGGGGGGAAATATATATATGCTAAGGTAATTATACCACTAAACTCTATTGGTTCATTGAAAGGAATGATTAATGCTTAATTTTTTCTGACCAGTTTCTACATGCTCATATCTGGTAATCTGAGCAACTACTTTGAAGACAACATTATGCAGTATAGCAATTATTGTTGAACTCCTATCACCTTGCATTTTGAAATTCTGTATTGCTCCTAATGTTTTATAAATTTTTTTTTATTCTCTTTAAAATAAACACGTTTATTCCATCTCAGCATGAGCCCCTTTGGCAATGGACTCTCGCTGTCCTCCACCTTCCCTGCATCCTGACAACACTGAATGGCCGCGATCTCCCTCTTCTCCTGAGTTGCTCCAGCTCTCACACCTGGATGGCTTCCTGCCCTTGGAGACACAGAATAGATCTAAATCCATTGCATGTGTCTGAAGACAAGGCTTTGCCTTTAAGGATTTTCTTTTCTAGAGACTAGAGCATCTTTAGTTTCTATGGGAGTTTTTATCTATGGGCTGAGGTTCTTTCATGCAGATCATTGTTCTCTGGACATTCCCTACCTCCTGCGTCCTTTGCCCACACCACATCCAGTGTTGTGGGCATTATTGGGACCAATTCCACTCCCTTTTCATGGGCTCTATATCTATTAATAGCAGTACCCAACACCCTAGAATTTTTTTTTAAAACTACTGTCATATTAAATTTAACTTAGAGTCAATGGAAAACTTCACTATTTTTGTGTGCACTGCTGCTAAGCCATTTTTTTTTTTTCTTTTACCCAGACTTGTGCAATTGTTTTTTTTGACTTAGGTTTTGTTCCATCTACCTCTATGGTCTGTTTGGGTATAGTTCTTCATCTAGCACTTGCGCTCTTCCTTCCAGGTTTTTATTATTCATAAATGGGGGACAGGGCCTTGCTGGATAGCTCGGTTGTTCAAAGTGCCGCTTGTGTAAATGCAGTCAGATGCAAAGGACTGCAGATCACCAGCTCCACAAGCCACATCAGACCCACCCTTAAGGCAGCCTTAACTAGCCCCCATCCCCCAAAAAATGGAGGGCAATTTTAGAAAAGTTTGTGACAGTAAGAAAGCAAAGATTTTCTCTCTTTTGGGATAAGTCTTTCCTAAAAGTCACTGCCTGTCATTTAACCCTAAGAACCACAGGTCTCTTCCTACTTTTCTCTCCCTCTACCCATAGCATTCGCTTCATCTCCCACTAAGAGATGGAATCACCTGGCTGCGTGCTGCAAGCCTTCTTTCCTTTACTCTGTGGCTGTGCCTTACAGAAGGGGTGGGTACTCACAAGCATGACTGCAAGCAACATTTTCTGTTCAGCTCAGCCACCATCGTGTAAGAACAGAGCTGGCCTAGGGACAAGCAGTGAGTGGGGGCAGTTGCATCCAATAGTCAGGTCGCAAATTCTGAGCATAGTTGCATCATGGGAGGGGAAAACACAGAGGCTGGCTGGCCCCTACCTTGGAGAAGCGCCAGCGCACTCTCTTCTTCGCGTTGTCTCCAGAAATCATCATCAGAGTCCATTTATTCAGTGCATCCTCAGTACTGAGTCCAGATTGTAGAGAAGCTAAAATATCACATACACACTCAGATGCACACATACAAGCACACATGTGTGCACACACACATACGTTTTCATATACTTGACTATTAGATCATGGTTGCTGTTGTATGGCTAGCTGTGCCATTGTGGGGCTGAGCTATAGAGGATGAGCTGTTCTTGAAGCCTACCGTTCTGATCCTGGGTAGTATTCTAAATACACTAATTTGAACCAAATCAGAAACAGTCAACTATCAGCAGTTTCATGAGGTTCTGCCCAATATATTGCTTGCCCTCTGTGAATTTGTAGAGGCAAAAATTTGAAGTTTGAAGGGATTTTTGGTAGCTATCTCCTCAAACCCCCCTTAGACTCTCATGTTTGGTATTCCTGCAAGGGAAACTTCCCTTCTTATTCTACCCTCAGCTCTTGCCAAATGTGATTGCACCTTTATTTTGCACGTGCAGCTCCTTAAATGCCTGCCAACAGGGCCACGTCCCCACCTAGCTCCTTCTTATTTGTGCTGAACAGAGAAGCTCCTTCAGCATCCCACATAGGATGTGCTTTGGGGCTCCTCATACTGGCTGCCCATGCTCCACCTGTGCCCCTCACCTGGTTTATATTCCTCTCAGTACAGGCATTGTACTCTGAACCAAAGCCCTTGTTTCATGGTGCCGAGGAAGGACACCCATTTTTTGCTGGGTGATGCTGGGGTAAGAAATTGTGGTTAAGTTCCAGAATTTACTTCTGTCCTTCAAAATTTAAATTTACTATTTGGTGATTTCCACGTTTTTTGGAGCCCTTTTCTAGTAGCTAACAAATTAGTGATTCTTCTGAGCAATGTCACATCAGGATAGCGACAGCATGCTATGAATGCAGTTCACATCAGCCAAGCTGTTGACTGTGGGATGGGCCTCTGTTCTGCTGTACGGTGCTGGTGAGCCCTACTAGAAAAGGAATGCATAGTCCACAGTGATAATGAAGTTATCATTATCAAACATGCTGGGCTTAGGAGCGGAGGCTCTTCCTCTGCGGCGGAACACTTGCTTGGACTTAAGGCAAGAAGCAAACACAAGTACGCACGAATAGGCACAGATAGGCACAAATAGGCACACCACTTGCCTAGCAGGGGTGGTCTCCTTTTCTGTGGCTGCTCACTACAGTCTGGTTCCATGGCACCAGACTTCTTCAGCCTGCACCTCTTGCCCCTCTGGTCAGACGTCCCTATGCTGCACCCCTGTCTTTGAGGAGAGAGGTTTAATTTCACTGTCTTAATAGTCTTTCCCACCAGGTATTATCAATGGGGAAAAGTCTGAGTGTGTCATTCACACTCACATTTCAGAGAGGGAACTAGTTTAACGACCCTGTGAAATGACCAAGGAAAGGAAGAGCTTCATGTTTTCATGAAATACACACTGAGCCTCCTTCTTTTAAAAGCCAATGCAAACAGGAGATTCCCCTTCTCTCTTCCTAATTCTGGATCACTCTGCAGACAGGATCCTCTTGGCTTCTACTGCTGCTCATCTTGATATTTCCTTGGTTTTTCCACAAACAGCCGGTAAATGTCTCCATCATCTTCTTATTTTGTGTACTTTATATACTATTCTTTTAAAAAGTCCTTGTGGCTTTTTTGTAAGAATTCAGTTTAGCACTCATGGCAATTAGTGACATTTAATTTCTCCAGTTTGGTATGGAAAAAGAGATGATATACATGGATTTTTTTTTTTTTAAAGGGATAAAACTTACCCTAAATGTGAATGCAATAAAAGTCTTGGCAGAGATAAAAATCCCTGCCACCGATTCTGCCCTATCCTTTTCTTCCATGAAATACTACTTCCAATTACCCAGCGAGGGTGAAGGAAGGGAAGGCTGGATTGAAAACCATCTGAGGTGGGAAGGCGATCACAGGCTGGAAGGGGATATGAGCTTCAATGATGGAGAGCTCCAACTTCCGCCTGCCTCTTGGACATTGCATCTTCCTCTTGCTTGTGCAGTAAATGGTTCCTATTCTATCTATTACTCATTCTCATGACAGGCTTCATGATGGCCACAGCTGCTTACAAATGACTTTGCTTTCCTAGCCATTTCCATTTTCCTGTGCTGCAAAAGCAGCTGTCTCCATGGGGATTTTCCTGAAGGGTGTAGCATAGTTTAGAGAGCCATACGTATATTTTGCATACATTTTACATATGATTTGCAGCGTGTTCTAAGGCAGTTTCCACTTTGCAGATCTTATCCACTGGTGATCCTCTTCTCCTCTTGTTCCTGAATGGATTCTGGGAATCACAAAGAGGCACAAGAAGGATGAGATATAGTCCTAGAAAGGGAGGAAGAAAGATCAAAAGTATTGGATACCCTGTTAGGGCCCAGAATTGTCGGGATCAGTTAGGGTCCTACTTTGTCAGTGTGTGACATGAGAATGTAGACACTTTACTTTCCTCCTCCTCCTCCTCCTGCTCCCTCTTCTCTCCATAGTTCCCTCCTCCTCTTCTTTCTGCTCTTCCTCTCCCCTTCTCCTTCCTCTTCCTCTTCCCCTTGTTCTTCTCCATCACAATTCTTTTCAGAAAGACATTGTGGTTTCAAAAGAATTCTATATTGGCAGATCTTAATTTCCTGCACAGGCAAAGGCCATCGAACCCCACTTAGCCTTAGGTGATCTTTTTTGGGGATAACTTTTGGGTTTTTATTGAGGATCTGTACGAATCCAGAGCCCATGGTCAGATTATTCTCCTTTGCTTCTATGAGTCTCTGGTGCAGTACATAGCTTAGTTTCTCACAGTCTTAGACCACCAGCCCAAGATTAAGCATTGAACTTCAATCCAAATCAGGGAGGTGGTGCTGGGGCTGGTGGTGTGGCACGATGGGGCAGGGATACTATTGCACATGTATGCTGACCTTCTGCTTCTGAGGTTCACCTTCCAGAAGATCCATTATCATTTTAACTCCTTTCTCATGAGCCACACACATAATACACATTCAACATAGCTTCTATGTCTTTTCTTGTTAATAATATCCCTCTAAGTATTTTTTGACCATTATTTTCTGTAATTTATGTTGGAAAGCCATATACTTCTATATTCTCTTGAGGTGTCATTTAAAAAATGTTAATGTTAAATGTTCTTGAGAAAAATCTTCATGTTATCTCAGTATTCCTCCACCTTCCAGCTACCGCTCAGTGCTACAGATCCTTTCCTTTGAGGTCTCATTGGCTTTCATGAGTGTGGGCCTTCTTTCCGTGGAGGGAATCAGATAAGGTCTTATACTCCTCCTAGCTTCCTTTCAGACTACAGCCTTATAATGTTAAATACACACTGGACATTTTTGCTTGAAAGATTTTTCTTTTGCCTCAACTCATCATGCCTAAAACAGAACTGACTGTCGTTCTCCAAGTCCGTCTCCTGATCCTATGCACTTCTTGTTCCATGGCTTCCCCCTGCCTCTCATCATCCCCTCCCCTAAGGCATCTCATCCACCGTCAAAACCTGATGAATCCTCCTCTTGGCTTTCCCTTCTCACCGCCATGATGTTCATTTGGCCCCTTTGCCTATGAGTGATCTTTCTGCTTTCACTTCTTCTCCTGTAATCCATCCTGTCCACCTTATTGCCAAACCAATCTTTCTGAACAGCATTTCCCTCCAGCTTACTCCCTTGCTCATGAACCCTCAGCTGCAAGATCAATCCAATTTCCTTAGCCTTGAAACTCGATGGCTCCATACTCTGGTATCTCTTACTTTGTCTTGATATGGCTGTTTATATGTCTCAATGCCTTTATCTGTACAGCATGCTATTACATGCCTACCATATGCCTGATAGTCCCTAGTTATTTCAGAAAAGTTGAACCAGAAAGTTTTACAAATGCACTTTGTGATCTTGGGAGTTGATGGTACTACCTAGAATGCCCACCATCTTCCAAGATCTGTTTAAAATTTCTCTGACCTCCAGAAACCTTTCCTAAGCACATAGGACCGTCCTCTTAATCCCAGCTGCCTTCATCATCTGAATTCATTATCTAACACATCAATTCCTCATGCATTCATCAAAC
>PVKN010030452.1:0-12726 GCA_004027915.1 Capromys pilorides
AAATAAATAAATAAAATTTAAAAAAAAAAAAAAAGAAAGTATTTATGTTCTTGGGGTTGGCGAGATAGCTCAGTAGTCTAAAGCGTCTGCTTAGGCAAGCTTAGGCAACCACAGAGACCACAGTTCTATCCCCAGCACCACATGCTGTGCCAGCCCCACCCCCAGGGCAAGCTGAGCTGGCCATAACATCGTTTTGTTTTGTTTTTTTAATTTTATTTATTTATTTGTTTGCTTGTTGTGTTTGTTTCCTTATTTATTCATTTTGTGGCTGGCTCAGCCTGCCCTGGTGGTGGCGCTGGCGCAGCATGTGGTGCCGGGGATCGAACTGCAGTCCCCGCAGTTGCCTGAGCCTTCCTAAGCAGGCGCTTTAGACCACTGAACCATCTCGCCGGCCCCTGTTTTGTTCTTTTTTTGAAGAAAGTATTTATGTTCTAGACCAGACGTGGTGAACACCTGCAATCCCATCAGTCAAAAGGCAGAAGAACCTGAGGACTACATAGTTAATTCAAGGACCAGCCTGATCTATAGAGCAAGCCCCCAACTCAAAAAAAAAAAAAATCTTTTGAGACAGGTCTTGCCATGTAGCCCAGGCTGGTTCAAACTTGCAATGATCTTCCTGCTTCAGCCTTCCAAGTCCTAGGATTACAGACATGTTCCACCACACCTGGACTTGGACTAAGTAGTCTACATGTATCATCTCATTCAGTTTAAAGGAGCCATACCTGAAACAAGAACTCGAAAATCAGATCTTCTTGTAGGCGGCCCAGTCCTCCCACCACGGGGCCACCCACCCCGACTTCCATAAGTCCTGGGGAACTCCACACGGAGCCGACACTGGCCATAATCATAACCGTTTCTTCCATAAATCGCATCTTCAGCATCTCTGTAAAGAAGTTTAGAGTTAGTGCCATCCAGGAGACTCAATATTCCCAGTGAGGGCATAGGGAAGAGTGAAGGCAAAAGAAACCAAAATCAGATCTTGTACTTGCACCCTGATGGAAAATGTCACTGTGTTGAATTAAACTTCACAGCTGTCACACACACACACACACACACAGTTTTCTACCAAGTGATAACAGATTGCACATACGAAAGAGCATACGAAAGGAAACAACAAAAAAGATAATGAACTGATAAAGATTAATTACAAGAGAACTAATTCTGAGAAAAAATAAGTTTTTGACAGATTATTACTAGCCCCTTAATGTTCTATAAAGCAAGGAAACCCCTACTCCATTTTTTTTTTCCCCCTGTACTGGGGATTGACCTCAGGACCTTGCGCTTCTCAGGCAGGTACTTGTGCCACTGAACTATCTCCCCAGCCCTCCCTACCCCAATTTTCTTTTCCTACCCCAATTTTTAAGACAGGGTCTCACTATACAGTTCATGCTGGCCTCGAACTCACAGCAATTCTGCCTCAGCCTCCTAAGTGCTGGGATTACACATGTGTGCCACACCTGGCCAAAAAGCCCATTTAAGAAATCTAAACAAGTGGAGATGAAAACAGAACTTTTAAGTGTATCTTCTCACCAAGGTTTAGAGAATTATACTGCCAAAACCACTGAGTATAATTTCACCAAGGGGAGATTTCTTTAAATAATTTTTTGGTGGGTGCTGAGAACCAAACTCTAGGGCTTTTACCTACTAGGCAAGTGCTGTATCACTAAGCAACATTTCCAGCTCAGGAGGGCAGCTGAGCGCCCATTTCATGTTACCTACACATAATTGTTTAGCAACATTTTAGGCCTAAAGGCAGCAAGACCACATCCACTGTGACCTTGACTGTATGCGTTGACCTTGACTATATGCATTGGGGGAAGGGGTCAGATTCACTAAGGTTTGAGAACAAACTAACTTGAACTCAAGCCATTCTTTTTATCATTTAGTATTCGCCTATGGTTAAATGCTTTACCAAGATTGTACATCTCTAAAGTGATCAATCTGCCCATCTCACAGGGTTGTTAGGATTAAATAACACACTAGTGTCCAGGGGGCCAGGGAGATAGCTCAGTGGAATAGTGCTTGCCTGGCAAGCTCAAGGTCCAGTGTTCAATTCCTGGTACCTCAAAAAAAAAACACCAGTGTCCAAAATACTTAGTTTGAAACTTGTCACGTAGTGGTATCAAAATACAGCTTTTCTATTATGAAAGAATGAGGGGGAAAAATAACAATGTAACTTATCCCGCAGCAAATATGAACTGTAAGGACAAAACCCGAGGTTAAAATCCTATCTTGAGCCTTACTAGCCAGTTTTATCAGCAGCCCTCTATATTCTCAAATTCTTAATCTGTAACAAAATGCACACACAATGGTCCTTGACACTGTACAAAGATTCAAAATACACGATAGCTGTCACTAATTGGGGGCCAATTTTCTCCCATTTAAACGTAAAAATGCCAGTTCCACTTCGGACACAAATGTTGAGAAAACAAGATCAAGTCCTATGAGTGTAGCCATCAAAAAACCTGCCACTTGCACTTCAGATGCTCCACCCCAGCAGGCAGGGCACCCTACAGATACCGCTGGCAATGAGACAGGTAATACCTTTCCCTATACCGACCGTGCTGGAAAACGGAGAAGACTAACCCCGAATGCAGCGCCCCGCACTACGCTTCTAAGGAGTATCAACTGCAGTTTTGAAAGTTCCTGGTCCGGGGCGGGGCATGGTGGCAGAACTACACAGCGCCAACCGCCCCTCAAAAAGTAAAAAAAAAAGTTCTTGGTCCTTTCATAGCCAGAGAGCCAATAATGTCTGCAAAATGACCAAAAAACCAGGACAGAGTGCACAACTCTGGGTCCTCTAACATCTAGCAAGGCCGCCCCTCAGGCTGAGGAAATCTCTACACTTTCCTAGACGCCAGGCTACGGCGGGGCGCGCACCGTCCGGGCGGCTTCCCCCTCACACCCCACTTCCAGAGGCACCAAGGCCTCGCCGCCTGCGTTCTTCCCTTCTCCCGCTACGCCCTCCTCAGGGCTGGCTCCGGCCGAGGCTTCCGAGGCGGAGGAGGCGGCGGCCGCTTCCCCTTCTTCCCCTTCCGAGGGCGACTCCCCGACCGCGAGGAGGAGAGCGCTTATTTTCCCCATCCCTGAAGCGCGTTTGGGCGGGTTTTGGGTTTTTCAGTGTAAAAATAAAGGAAGCGGCGGCGGCGGACCAGGAGACGGTCCGAAGCCCTCGAGGAGAAGAGGCCGCCGCGTCCAGCCGGGGGCGCCGCGAGGGGGGTCTGCGCTGAGGCGGAGGGGAGGGGAGGAGAAGCGAGAGGGGTGAAGGGGCGCGAGGGAAGGCCGGCCCGGGCCTGCAGGCGGGCGGGCGGGCGGGGCCGCCGGGGGCTCACCGAGGGTCCTCGAAGCGCACGAAGGCGAAGGGCACGAGGCCGTGTCGGTTCTTGAGCTCGATCTCGCGGATGCGACCGTACTTGTAGAACAGGTCCTCCAGGTCCTTCTCGCGCACGTCCGTCGGAAGGTTCCCCACGTAAATGCGCCCGTCGCCCTCGCCGCCGCGCTCGTCCGTCCAGCCCGACATCCGCACCGCCCGACGCCACGGGCCCGCCGCAGCTCACGTCGCTCCGCCGCCGCCGCCTCAGCCCGGGTCCCCCCCGCAGCGTCCCCGCGGGCTCACAGGCGCTCAGCCGCACTGCATTGTGGGAGCGCGGAACGGAAGCGAAAGGGTCGGCGGAGGCGGCCAGAAGCCTCTTAAAGGGGACGCAGCCGTGAGGGTGCGCGTGCGCAGGCGCCGACGCCGGCGCTCTTTGTAGGCGCCGGGCGGCTGCAGGGCTGTGGGGTAGAGTTCAGAGCCCAAACGCTGTGGCTCCCTTGGCGGCTCACGTTGGGCGGGAGATTTGGGCTCTGTTTCTCTCTGTAGCGCCGCCTACTGCGCAGGGTGTGACGAGAGCTCTGAGATGATGCGGGCAGCGTCCTGGGCAAGCCTGCGAGCCTGGCTGCCGCGAGCACGGAGTCCTGGGCGCAGCCTGGAGTCAGTGACTCTCCTGGCCACCTTGGCCCGCACTACAACTGCTTAAATGGTAACCAAAGACGGGGATGTGAAGACGCTGTCATAAAACTATGACCGCCATCAATGCGAAGCGCCCGTACCATTTGTGCTTTTCAGTCTCATCCAGGATGAGCCCCACCACTCCGTGTTTCAAGGGAGAAACCTGAAGACCGACTGGCCGCTCCCGTGTGCTGAGTGGGACACATCTCTGCTCCTTTCCACATACAGGAACGTCCTGTAGGTTTTCAAGCAGGCAGTCTTTATCTAAGGCTTTTAATATTAAAAATGAAGCCTCACGGGGCGTGGTGGTGCACACCTGTAATCCAAAAACTTGGGAGGCTGAGGCAGGAGGATCGCCTTCAGTTCGAGACCAGCCTGGGCTACATAGCGAGACCTTGCCTCAAAAATACACAATCGGGGGGCCGGCGAGATGGTTCAGTGGTCTAAAGCGCCTGCTTAGGAAAGCTCAGGCAACTGCAGGAACTGTGGTTCGATCCCCGGCACCACATGCTGCGCCAGCGCCACCACCAGGGCAGGCTGAGCCAGCCACAAAATGAATAAACAAACAAACACAACAAGCAAACAAATAAATAAAATTAAAAATACACAATCGGGGTCTGAGGAGATAGCTCAGTGGACTAAAGCGCCTGCTTAGGCAAGATTAGGCAAACTCAGGGATCCCCAACACCACAAGCCACACCAGCCCCGCCCCCAGGGTGGCCGCAAGTCTGAAGCATAGTGGCACATGCCTGTAGTCCCAGAGCGGAGGAGCCTGAAAACAGGAAGATCACTATGAGTCCAAGCTGTGAAATGAGACCTTGTACCAACCGAATACATTTAAAAAAAAAAAAAAAAAAAACCCGTCGTGGTGGCACATGTCTATAATTAAAGCCCTCCGGAGGACCGTTGTGAGTTCAAGGCCAGCCTGCACTAGATAGCTAGACCCTGTCTCCAAAAGACAAAAATAAATAAAATACAAATGAAACCTCAGTGAATTCGTGGATGAAGAGATAGATATATGATAAAGCAAATATAGGGCTGGAGAGACAGCTTAGTGGCTTTAAGCGCCTGCCTGGCAAGTGCCTGGTCCCAAGTTTGATCCCCAGTATCCCAATAAATAGATAAATAAATGAATAAATAAATAAATGTTTAAAAAAGCAAACATAGTAGGATGATAACTGTAGACTCCAGGTGATGGCTGTTCAGTGACCCATTCTGTCAACCTTTTAGTGATTTTTTAAAATTTTGCTCTTCTAGGGGCCGGCGAGATGGTTCAGTGGTCTAAAGCGCCTGCTTGGGAAAGCTCAGGCAACTGCAGGAACTGTGGTTCGATCCCCGGCACCACATGCTGCGCCAGCGCCACCACCAGGGCAGGCTGGGCCAGCCACAAAATAAAATAAATAAAGAAACAAACAAACACAACAAGCAAACAAATAAATAAAATAAATAAAATTTAAAAAAAAAAAAAAAAAATTTTGCTCTTCTATGGGCTGGGGAGATAACTCCATGGCACAAGTGCCTGTCTGGCAAGTGCAAGGTCGTGAGTTCGAACCCCAGCCCCGCAAAAAAAAAAATATATATATATATATTTTGCTTTTCTTTTTTTCTTTCTTTTTTTTGAGAAAAGAGCTCATAGCTCAGTGGACTAAAAGCGCCTGCTTGGGCAGAGTGCAGCAGCCATGGTTCCATCCCCAACCTGCGGTGTGCCCCAGGGCCCACTGAGATGGTGATTGAAGCTGGGCATGTTGGTACACACATAATCCCAGCACTTGGGAGGCTGAAAACAGGAGAATCACTACGAGTCCTAGCTGGGTAGTGAGACCCTGTATACTCTGTCCTAAAATACAGAAAAAGAAAGAAAGAAAGAAAGAAAGAAGAAAGAGTGAGTCTCACTGTATAGTCCATACTGGCCTTAAAATCACCACGTAGCCCAGGCTGATCTTGAACTCATGGTGATCCTCCTATCTCAGCCTCTTACGGGCTGGGATTGAAGTGTAGGCCACAACATGCAGGAATCATTACCCTTTCTCTGTTTGAAATTTTTCAGAATAAAATGTTGGAAAAGGAGTGAACTGGGCCATTGGGATTGCTAATGAACTAAGTGCCTGCTTAGGCAAGAACAGGGACCAGGGTGTGATCCTCCATACCACATACTGCACCAGCCCCATCCCCAAGCACCAAGCTGGCCTCAGAGACCAGGTGTGGTGGCGCACAGTGTAATCCTGGTGGTAGGGAGGCTGAAAACAAGAGGATCACTATGAGTCTGAGCTGCATAGTGAGACCCTGTACCACATACACTAAAAAAAAAAAAAAAAAAAGTGAGATTTGTCAAAACTCAACTAATGCTACCAATAGCAAGGGAATAAAACAAACATTTAATTAGAAGCTAGTCAGCCCAGGTATGGTGGCCCACACTGTGATGCCAGTACTCCCGAGGCTAAGGCTGGAGGACCATAGTGAGTTCTAGCCCAGCCTGGGCTACATAGTGAATTCTAGGTCAATCTGAACTGCTTGGTGAGACCCTGTCTCAAAAACCCAAAACAAAAAGATTATTACTGCAACTATATTTTGTTTTCAAGTACTGAAGAAAACAAATAGGATATAAACAGTGTATATATCATTCTAGTGATAATACTATATAAATATATATTGTATAAATTATATATGTGCATAGTATTTTGACTGCTTGTAACAAAGTGCAGCAGGAAACCCTTCAGATGTTTATAGTGACATATATTTTTTAATTTATTGAGAACTCTGATGAAGGCTGGGTATGGGTATGGATATACCTGTAATCCCAGCACTTGGGCGGCTAAGGCAGGAGGATTGCCATGAGTATGAGGCCAGCCTGGGCCACATGGCAAATTTAAGCTCAACCTGACCTGCATAGCAAGATTCTGTCTCCAAAAAACAAAAAAAAAAGTGATGATGATGATTTGTCTACTATATTTTATGTATTTATCAAATTATTTGTAACCAGCATTTACTATTTTTATAATTGGAATAAAACCTGAATTATTTATAAAATGAAACAATCAGATTATGTGTTGTTTTCTGGATTATATAATGGATTTAGCTATCCTCTGCAAGGGCTGGGGAGATAGCACAGTGGCTTAAGCACCTGCCTGGCAAGCGCAAGGTGCCAAGTTCCATCCCTGGTACAAAAAAAAGTAATAGCTATCCTTTGCTGAGTTTTCAAAACCAACCAGGAAAAATTCCTAGCCAAATAAATGTCTTTTTATTTTTTTATTCATTTTTTTGTTTTATTTATTTGAGACATGGTCTCACTATGCAGTTGGCCTTGAGCTCAATTTGTAGCCCAGACTGGTCTTAAACTGGCAAGGATCCTCCTGCCTGAACCTCTTGAGTGCTAGGATTACAGGTGTGTGCCACCACACCCAGCTCCAAATGTCGTTTTGAGTTCAACTACGCAGTTTTATAGGAATTTATATATCCTACAGTAATTCCAAAGTCTAGGTGAAAAAACATACTTAAGTATGTTAATATTCTCTCAGTTCTATCACTTCTATGTGATTGTTGCCTGAAAAGTTTTTTTTTTGTTTGTTTGTTTTTCAATGAACCAGGGATTGAACTCAGAACCTTATACTTGCCAGGCAGGCACTTGTGCCTCTGAGCTATCTCCCCAGCCCTTTTTTTTTTTTTGCCTAAAAAGTTTAAGAACACACACACACACACACACACACACACAAAGGCATGGTTGCTCATGCCTGTAATCCCAGTAGTTGGAAGGTTGGGGCAGAAGGATCAAAGCCAGCCCAGACTACATAGTGAGTTCAAAGCCAGGTGTGGTGATGCATACTCATAATTCCAACACTTGAGAAGCTGAGGCAGCATTATTGAGAATTTAAGGCCAGCCTGGGCTGCAAAGTGAGTTCAAGGCCAGCCTGAGCTGCATAGTGAGACCATTTCAAAATGACATAGCACAAAAACATAGTGAATTCAAAGGTATTCTGAATTATGTAGCGAAACCCTGTTTCAAAAAACCCAAAACAGGGGCTGAGGAGATAGCTCCATGGTACAAGTGCCTGCCCGGCAAATGCAAGGTTGTGAGTTCTAAACCCTGGGCCCGCAAAAAAGCAAAACAAAATATAAGCCAGGCATGGTGGGGAACGTATATAATCCCAGCACTTGGGAAGCTGAGGCAGGAGGATTAGTGTGAGTTCAAGACCATCCTGGGCTACAAAAGTGAGCTCAAGGTCAGCCTGAGCTGCTAAGCTTGATGGCACAAGCCTATGATCCCAGTACCCTAAGAGCTTAGCTGAGGCAGGAGAATCTCAGATTTAAGCCTAGCCTGACAATTTAGTGAGACCTTGCCGTTTTTTTTTTTTTCTTAACGTTATTATTTATGTTACAGCTGGCTCAGCCTGTCCTAGGGAAAGCCATAGATTCAGTCTTCCGTACTAAAAAAAAAAAAAAAAAAAAAAAGCACCCGTGGGATTAATGTAGAAAATATCACTGTATGAATGTGTAAATTACCTCCCGTGACTTAACAGATCCTTTTGTTTAAAACCTGCTGCTGTGCAGAGTATGAACTTTAGACTTGTTCCTGCCCCTCCCTCCATGTTGGCGGTGGATCTATACCACCCTATCTTGTCAGTAAACAGTCTTCTCCCCAAATATATGTATATATTCATTATTCCTAATATGATAATAAGGTACTGGGGGCTTGTCCTGAGTGTGGAAAGCCTTTGAACGCGGCAGGCTGTAAGGAGCCAAAGCACTTTCCAGAGAAACCTGTTTACGGTCTAGGAGGTAGGAGGACAGGGTCAGATTTTTAAAACATTAACAGCTGGGATAAAAGCATCCTGGAAACCTGCCCATCGGGTTTTCTGTCTCTTGCCGTGACATCAGTCCCCTCTGCCAGCCCTTCTGTGTGGGTTCAGTCTGTGAGCCACTCCCATCCGTGGCCCTTGGCAGCAAGGGGACACAGTGGAATCGATGAGCAGTAAGCCACCCATGGGAAAATGAGTCACTGTAGGGAAGGTGGTCGGGGCTGGCAGGAGAGCGCCGGGGCGGGGTCACCTGGGACCGCGGTCCTCTCTGGGACAGCTGGGAGCCCGCAAGTGCCTCTTAGGTGTGTGACACCGGGGTGAAATAAAACATCCCAGGGCTAGGGGGCAACTCGGAGGTGACAGTGCTGGCCCGGCATGTTGGAGGCTCTGGCTTTGATCCTTAGCACCGCAAACAAACAAACAACAAAAAGACAATAATTCTAAAAATAAAACATCTCTGTAGAGCTGCATAAGGACTGAGCCTTGCAGAGGAGAAGCAGCGCAGGATCTGAGATTTAGAGTTTGGAACGGGAGAGCAGGGAGCTTAAGGGAAGCAAGTGCCAAGCGTGGGAGGATGAGAAGACACAGATGGGGAAGATAATTCCAGAAGATTTGCAGGCTGTCGTGAATACAGTTCCCTCTTGGTCTTTTCATAAGGGACTGCGCAAAGCCTTTTAACATTGTTTTCCAATTATTTTTGGAGAAGAAAGGAACCGATGCATTCTGCTTGTGGCCAAACAGGTGGGAGACAAGGCCTGGTTTTATATGAGGTTATTTAAAGCAATGAACATACTGAGCTTGTAGCCGCTTGAATGTATTATTTTTGCTAATCTGTTATATTCTGAGATGGAGTCTTCCAATGGTTATTTTTCACTTTTTACGTTTATTTTCAAGTAGCTTTTCATATCAACACTTCTTTTTGCAGATTTTCAGGCTTTAAGCATCAATGAACATAGCTAGGCATGTGGTCACACCTGTGTTCCCAGAACTGTTGGGAGGCTGAGACCAGAAGATTACACATTCAAGCCCAGGCTGGGCAGTGTAGTGGCCTAGTGAGATGCTGGCAGAGAATAAAAAAGAGGACTGAAGATGTGATTCAGGACCAAAGTCCTCCCATAAATTTGAAAAACAAAACAACAACAACAAAAAAAGTGTGAACCATTGCCTCCTGGCTCTGTAACTGCCGCACCCTGCCTTGATTCTGGGCCTGTAAAATTCTAAAAGGTATGTGCAAAATAATGTGCAAAAGCTAGGCGTGATGGTTCACACCTGTAATCCCAGCACTTAAGAGGCAGAAACAGGAGAACAGCCGCAAATTTGGGGCCAGCCTGGGCTACAGAGTGAGTTTAAGGACAGTGAACTACAAAAAGAGAAGTTGTGTTAAAAAAAAAAAAAAAAAATATATATATATATATATATATATATATATATATATATATATATATATATATATATATATATATATGGCCAGCGAGATGGTTCAGTGGTCTAAAGCGCCTGCTTAGGAAAGCCCAGGCAACTGCAGGGGCTGCGGTTCAATCCCCGGCACCACATGCTGCACCAGCCCCACCACATCAGGCTGAGCCAGCCACAAAATAAATAAACAGGGCCGGCGAGATGGTTCAGTGGTCTAAAGCGCCTGCGTAGGAAGGCTCAGGCAACTGCAGAGACTGCGGTTCCATCCCTGGCACCACATGCTGCGCCAGCGCCACCACCAGGGCAGGCTGAGCCAGCCACAAAATAAATAAATAAAGAAACAAACACAACAAGCAAACAAATAAATAAATAAAATTTAAAATAAATAAATAAATAAACAAACAAGCACAACAAGCAAATAAATAAATAAATAAATATTAAAAATATATATATATATAAAAGTACTAAGTGCCTGCCTGGCAAGTACAAGGTTGTGAGTTCTAACCCCAGTAGGTAACTCAGTGTAAAAGCACTGGGTTCAATCCCCAGTTCCATTGATGTTTTGATGCTGATAATGATGATGATGATGATGATGTGGTCCAGGGGCAAAAAATTCTTTTTATTCTAGAGAGAATATTCTTGCAGTGCTGTCCACTAGAATTTTCTGCTGGGCATGATGGTGGATGCCAGCAATCCCAGTACTAAAGCTAAGGGAGGCAGGAAGACCCTGTGAGTTCAAGGCCTTCCTGGGCTACATAGTGATGTTTATGTATTTTTGCGGAACCAGGGATTGAACTCAGGCCCTTGTGCTTGCCAGACAAGCGCTTATTCTACTGAGCTATCTCCCCAGCCCTACATAGTGATGTTTAAAGGCTGGCTTAAACTATATTTTGTCTCAAAAAATAAAACAAGTGAAAGATAAAATAAAAACCGAACAAACAAAAACACAGAGCTTTCTGTGATGATGGGATGTTTGTTTGTTTGTGGTACTGTGGATTGAACTTAGGACCCTGTACTTGCCAGGCAAGTGCTTATTCTATTGAGCTATCTCTCTGGCAATGATGGAAATTTTAGAGTTCTACATAGGAGCCATTTACTACTGAGCACTTAAAATACAGCTGCTAAAACTGAAAAGGTGAATTTTAATGAATATCTATAGGCTGGCTTTATTAACTAGAACAAACAGAAAAAAAAAGTTACTCTCATTCCAGAAAAGGGACAGTGGAAAGCAAAACAACAAATAGATTTATCAAGCTTGCCAATATATTCTTTTCACATTTTGTCTTCTGCCCTGTATGGTGGTACTTAATCCCTGCACTTGGGAGGCTGAGGCAGGAGGATCATGGCAAACTTGGACTATACAGTGAGTTTATGGACAGCCTGAACTACACAGCAAGACATTGTTGGAGAGCAATTTTTTTTTTTCTCAGCCCGGCATTCCTGACTCACAACTCAGAACTTTTCCCTAAATGTTTTATAATCTGTCACCTAACTTGGAAACTTGCAGTTTAACACAGTAAACCAGAAACACAAGTAAAGGATGGTATGAAAAGATTAATGAATGTGCTAAGAATGTTTTTATGTAGCAAAAAAGATGCATTATTTAACAGAATACTTTTTTTTTTTTTTTAATCAAATTCAGGGGCACGCTACCACTGAGTGTTGTGCTTTGTTTTTTATAGACATGGTCTCACTAAGTTGCCCAAATTTGGAGTGCTCCTTCCTTGGCCTTCCTAGCTACAGGATTAGAGGCATTCACAGCTGTGTTCATGTCTAGAAGCCTAGCTTTTTGCAGATTTTTTTTTTTTTTTTTTTTGTACCAGGGATCAAACTCAAGACTTTGTGCTTGCCAGGCAGGAACCTATGCCACTGGCCCTTAGAGTCCTAACAATTTTAACCCAAATCTTTTCTCCTCCTCCTCCTCTTCCTCCTCTTCCTCCTCTTCTTCTTCCTCCTCCTCCCCTTCTTCTCCTTCTCCTTCTCCTCCCCTTCTTCTCCTTCTCCTTCTCCTTCTTCTACTTCTTCATTAGTGGGTGCTGAACCCAATATTTCATACTGAGTTAGAGTCCCCTCCCTTTTTATTTTTTTGGACTGGATCTTACTAAGTCACTAAACTGCCTAGGCTGTGTCTCCATTTATGATCCTCCTGCCTCAGCCACCCAGGATGCTAGGATTTCAAGTAGGCACCACTGTGCCAGGCTCCAGATACATTTTTTTACCTATCAATATAATTTGGCAAGGTCACCTCTGAGACAAACACATTACCTAATGGTTAAAAAAAAAAAATTACACTGTACTATTTCTGCAAAGTATCTGGAGAGTTATTTTTGAAGAAGAAGAAGAAGAAGAAGAAGAAGAAGAAGAAGAAGAAGAGGAAGAGGAAGAGGAAGAGGAAGAGGAAGAGGAAGAGGAAGAGGAAGAAGAAGAAGAAGAAGAAGAAGAAGAAGAAGAAGAAGAAGAAGAAGAAGAAGAAGAAGAAGAAGAAGAAGAAGAGGAGGAGGAGGAGGAGGAGGAGGAGGAGGAGGGGGG
>PVKN010030453.1:0-12730 GCA_004027915.1 Capromys pilorides
TTTAAACTCTTATTTCAGCTGCTAGTGATTAGATTCAAAGGGAGACAGATCAACGATCGATCTTGGTATGTTAGAATCATTAGTGTTAGATGATTTTTTCATTTGCCCATATTTCTTATTTCATGAGAAAACATGGTTGGATAAGTATTTCAAGTCTTGAGGTTTAATTGATGATGTTTACTCTCTGCAACAACACACAAAATTTTATATCTTACCTCTGGATGTATTTTTATTTAATATAAAGTACCCAAAGGTATCTTGTAATATTGATATGTTAACAAGTCTATTACCTGTGAGCTTAATGTTTTGGAAAATAGTCTTTTTGTTTTTGTGTATTTAGTATAAAGTCTCATGAAGCAGCTTGGATGCATAGTGATCCTCCTGTCTCAGCTTCTTCAGGGCTGGGATTACAGGCATGCGACGCCACGCCTGGTCTCAGTGGCTGCCTCCACACTCCTGGGGGTGGGGCCGGCGTGGTGCTGGAGACTAACCCCAGACTCTGTGCTTGCCTAAGCAGGCACTTGGTCTGTTATCTCGCTGGCCTGAAAATTTTTTTGTGGTACATAATTTGTATTTTTGTCTTGCAATTTCGGGATAACTAGCTAAATATGTTTATGCTTCTTTATTTGGTATTTCCAAGTGGGCCTTTGTCTATATTTTCTTTAATTTCATCTTCTATTATTTACAATTCAGAGAGCTTTACATCATATTTTGATTTTATTAAAATTATACTTTTGCATAATATTGTCATTTGAGTTAGTGCTGAATTTACCCACTACCTGACAAATGCATGATCAATATGGATGCTTCAGCTTTTCCCTGTCATTTTGTAGATCAGAGATCAGCCTGTCGTGGGGCAGCTAATTCCAGATTGCTATGTAGAACTTGAGAAGATCATTTTAACAGAGCGCAAAAACGTGCCAATTGAATTTCCTGTAATTGACCAGAAACGATTGTTACAACTGGTAAAGGAAAATCAGCTACAATTAGATGAAAATGAGCTTCCTCATGCGGTTCACTTCCTGAATGAATCAGGTTTGTGTCTCATGTTTCTATTTTTAAAGCTTGGATGTAAATGGATGTCTGAATCTTGTAAAGAATCCATAGATCACCGTGTTGGATCCTACAGCATGTTATAAGGAAATACATGTAGAAGTCATCTAAGGACAGTGTGGGAAAGAGCCAGGGAACCCGAGTTAAAGCAAGCTGGTTTTAACATACAGCTTTTCTATGCAGGAGACATCCAACACAGCATAGCCATATCCTTTCATAGTATCAAATGGATTTAGTGCTTGTAAAAGATATGTTTGTACTGTCAAGAATTATGGGGCTCGGGAGATAGCTCAGTGGTCTAAGTACCTGCCTGGCAAGCACAAAAGACTGGAGTTTGATCCCTAGTCCTGCAAGCCATGCAGCTACCACTGCATGCCTGAAATTCCAGTGCTAGGGAGGCTGAAAAACAGGAGGATCACTAGGAGTCAGAACTGCATAGTGAGGTCCTGTATCCAATAATAATAATAATAATAATAATAATAATAATAAAATTATGGTGATGGTTTGACTGGGCCGTGCAGAGTTGGTGGTGGCTGGCTGCATCATCTCTGTGTCGTGTCACATCCCTGGTGGCTCCCATAGTGAAAACTCCCAAACCATCTGCGCTGTTCATTGTGTCCTTGATCAGTGTCACATTGCTCGAAGTGTGTGAGTTGATTTTTAATGTGAAAATAAGTGGCTGGGAGGTTGTTTTTGATCCTTGCATTCTATAATAAGGAAAATTCCCTTGGGTAGTTTATAATCTATTCCTTTTGCCCTTATTGCAATGCAGATATGATGAGATACGTTGTGTTTCTTATCTGTATTGATAATGAGGTGTAGCTTTGCAGGACACCTTTAGAAGCTAATAAGAAAATTGTGAATTTTAAATTTTTTTGCAAATACAAGCTCTTCAGGGCATGGCACTGTCTTGAACATTCTTCTATAGGGTCAGCCTGTAGAGTTCAAAGATACATCTTTATAACATTAAGGTATTAGAGCGAGGGATCAGCACCAGTCCCCATTCTGCCTCTAGGTTCCTCCTCTGGAAGGAGAGGTCCTTGAACTGGATTTGCCCTGAAGCGTCTTGATATTTCTCTGTTCCAGATTCCATGTTTCACTATTAGATGATTTTTTTTCTTTTTAATCACAGGAGTTCTTCTTCATTTCCAAGATCCTGCCCTGCAGTTAAGCGACTTGTATTTTGTGGACCCCAAGTGGCTTTGTAAAGTCATGGCGCAGGTGGGTGACTTGCATTTCCAGGGGCTCTGGGCTGTGCTTGGAGAGCAGCAGAGACGGCAGCAGGAGACATACAGAAGCACTTCAGCATTTGTAGCATTTGGTTAGGGCAGCGCCTACTGTAAATATAGTGATCCATGTAATGCTGCCCATAGACCAGCACCTAGGAGCTCCGTGGCGGAAGGGGAGGTATCTTGCAAGTGACTTTCATATCCTTGTTTCCAAGCTACAGGTGTTGGTACCACCTTCTTCTATGCTGCTTTTTAAGACCCTGGTGCTTTCCTTGGTCTTGGTTATTAACTTAAGTCAGTTTAATAGAGGACTTGTGAAAAAGTTTGGGGCAAACACATGTGAACAGTTTGAGTTGATGGATCCATGAAACCTCTACCTACCTAGGTAATGTGAAAAAGACTTTTCCTCAGTGAAATGGTCTGAGCCCCGTATGTCTACACTTCTCAAAAGTACAGGTGGCAGTAATCCTGGATATCTTTCTTGTGTTATGAAATCATTCTCTGCACTTGGAAAAAAAATTCTTCTCCCAGTGATGGTCTGTTTTCAATGAGCCCATGTTAATTACTTATAATAGTCATTCTTTGTAAGTCCACCATGAAAACCACTTGGAGCAGGAATGCCCATCACCATAATGTTATTATTATTATTATTATTGGATACATAATAATAATTGGAGTAGGACTTTTTAGCTCTCGCTTATGAACATAGCTCACTGCTGTACACTGTGGAATGATAGGAGAGCTTTTGGCATGTGTTTTTGAGATGCTAGGTGCATATTCCCACTTATGACAAGTGCGAGTGTGTCTGCATATTGTCAACTAGTGCTAGGGTGCAAAATCACCCTTTTTGAGAGCCACGATGTCACCCAAAATCATGAACCATGGTGCGTGCAGAGAGGGCACCTCCAGGGTATGTGCCCCGGCAGTGATTGTGTTGACAAGCACAACTTATGGGTTTGCATGTGGCTCCTGCTGCCAGAAGTGATTAGATGTTTATATAATAGGACTGTCTCATCCATTTATGCCATAATACTAATTCAGTTCCCTCTAATGATCTTGCATAGCGGCTCCTGAATTCTACTTAAGGATGATAAGGAAGATATTTTGGAGAGGGAATGCAGTCGAGGCTAAATTCTCTGCCCTGGCCCTTGAGAGCGTATCGAAACATTATTGTAATTGACATTTAATTGTGATGATCAATCTTTACTATTCTGGTAGATATTTTACATTAGATTTTTGTCCTAGATGTGCACCACGGATGTGAGATTTTACTCACGTATTAAATAAGAGAGCCAGCAGAGCAGTGTGGTCCAGAACACGTGCTGCAGAGTCAGCTTGGCCTGTATTTAAATTTCTCTCATTTACCAGCTTTAATAGCATTTCTTTACATTTTAAGCCTTCATTTCTTCAATTATAAAACAAAGGGAGTAAACATATTTTCTTCCATCTTGTCTTCCTAGTTCTGTATGAGTGGTATTAGCTCATTTTATATTTAATCTAATGTGGTATTTTAGGACATCAAAAGCTTCAGATCTGCAATGGTGTACTCATGTGGTCTTGGGAGATGTGTCAGGTGTGGAGTCCAATAAAAGCTACACACAAGAAGAGGCATGCTGTTCAGCAAAGAAACTTTTAAATATACCCCTAGGACCAGCAAGATAGCTCAGTGGACTAAGTGCCTGCTTAGGCAAGCACAGGGATTGGGTTTGATCCACGGCACCTCATGCAATGCCCATCTCGCCCCTGAGCATGCTGTGTTGGCCACTGAGACCAGGCATGGTGTCGCGTGACTGTAATCCCAGAACTAGGGAGGCTGAAAGCAGGAGGACCACTACAGGTCCAAGCTGGGTGGTGAGTCCTTGTATCAAATACATTAAAAATTAATAAATAAACTTAGCAGCACTTCTTATATGGCACAGCTATTAGAAATACTTAGAGATAAGAAAAGGCTAAAGTTGTCCCCCAAAGTGATGTTTCCATGTGACTGACACATTGGAAGTTGTACACAATGTTGGTACTAGGATGAACATCTTGTACAGCAGAATTAAGGGTTTTGACTCAGAGCCATCCTTTTTAGAACAAAAAACAGATTAACACTATGATTGAAATAAAATTCCTGAAGAGTCTACAGAGTAATTAAGTTGGAACTCTAATGTTCTTCTCGTTAGCATACTTTCAGTATAGACATGCTAAGTGAAAATTAAGTCAAGAACTTGAGTAATTTAAAGTTACTTTGAAAGACAGATTTGAAATGTCAGTAAAATAATTTAAATTTCTGACTAACCTAAAAATAATGACCCTCATTTTTATTTATGCTGATGAATTGAAATGTAATGTCATTTTCACTTAGGCTTAAAGAGAATGAAAGCTATCAGTAACAAAGGGACAGAAGACTTGTCTGACACCCTCAGCCAAAATAAATAGAGGGATTCACCCGCTATGAATCATCAAGATAAGGGCAGGAATTATTTCAAGGTGCAGAAACTGTAGTGAGTCCACCTACTTCCTCTGAGCTATGAACTGTTAGGTCACTGAACTTATTAAAGAAGATTGAGTCAAGGAAGAGCAAGTTTGCATGACTCATTTATATACTGTGTGATGGAAGACACATGAAAGAGACCTACTGACTTAGGCAGGTGGAGCATTAACAAGCTTCTATGGCAATTTGATCTGGATAAAAATACGTGGGAGAAATGGAATTTGGAAACTCCTTTTTCCTAAAGTAAAGACATAAGTTAACCATACAGTTTGTTCGAAGGAATATTAAGAAGCCTTCTCAATTAAGATACTATTTCAGACAGTGTTGGTGTGGCTTTTGTCCTTGACATTAGGCATGGGGCCAGCCTGGCAGGTCAAAGGAGGCTGCATGCACCGTTTTGGGCGAACTGGGGCCTCTCCCTGTGGCCTTCCATGGGTGAGGCTGGGACTTCCTTATGGCATGACGATTACAGGCTAATTGGACATCATTCATGGTAGCAGGCTACCAAGAGAAATGAGAAGGTGCTGGTCCTCTTAAAGGTTGACATCAGAACTGACAAGATAATCTGTAGTTACCATGTTCCAGATAGTGTTCTTTTGCTGAATAACGTAAATTACACAATATATATGCTTAATCAATAAGGGCTCACTATAAACTATTAAAGTTTTTCTATGCTGTTTGTGTGGTTTTCATGTGCCATTTTCACTCTAATGGCTAGCAGACAGGCAGGCATTTTTGTTGTCGCATTTTCCAGAGAGGGAAATTGGCCCTTCAAGAAATTAAATATTTTTTCCAAAGACACATAGCTAGTAGCAGAGCCTGGATTTGAACTTAGGTTCTTCTGATCCAGAGTTAGTTGCTCAACTGCTGCAACAATTGGCACTCAAAGTAACCTCCTTGTGCTAGAAACGTTCATTATTTTTTGAAACTGGGTCTCGCTAGGTAGTTCGGGCTACTTTGAGCTCAATTTTGTAGCCCAGGCTGGTCTCAAACTTGCACTGATCCTCCTGCCTCTGCCTCCCAAGTGCTGGGATTACAGGCATGCATCACCAGGCCCGACTAGGTTATTTTTATTTTATTTTATTTTATTTTGGGAATGGTCTACAGAGTGTTCAGGGTCTCACTGCTAGACTGGGCTCATAGTGATCTGCTTATTCACAGCCTCCAAAGAGCAGGGATTACAGGTGCAGGCCACCATGCCCATTCTCAGTTGCCATCTCAGTGCACCCTAGGGGTGGGATCAGCATGGCAGGCCTGGAGATTGAACCCCTGGCTCCTGCATCTGCTTGCAGGAGCTTTAATCTGCTGAGCTATTTGACTGGCCCTAGGTTGCTTTTAAAAGAGCAGATTCTTAAAGTCTCACCCCAGATTTTCTGACCAAACTGAAAATGTAATCATTCTCTTGAGAATCAGTAGCCTGTACTATTTGACCTCTCCTCCCAGTCTTAAGAACCTTTTCCTATTATGTAAATGTCAAGTAACATTTCCCGTGCAAACCTGTAGTAATAACAATAACAAGCTGGAGTATAATTTCCCTAGGAATATTTTAGTGATGTTAGCATATTAATGTGGCATGTTGGATTGATCTGTTAATTGGAGCCAGGGAAATCTTGAAATTCACTGTTTTCTGAGGATCCTGATAAATTCTGATCTGAACACACTCCCTTAATGTAACAAATATTTTCCGAGGATGGATGTCTTGCTGGGCTTCTAGGCAACCCGGCTGCTAGGGAAATTAGATACCAGGTTGTGCTGGACAAACTGTTCCCTTCACTTTCACTGAGCAAAGAGATATAAATTTGAAACATTTTAGAGAAGATGAATCCTAGTGATTATTTATGAGTTTAAATCTTTCAGATTCTCACAGTAAAAGTGGAAGGCTGTCCAAAACATCCCAAGGGAATCATTTCACGTAGAGATGTGGAGAAGTTTCTTTCAAAGAAGAGGCGATTTCCAAAGAACTATATGACACAGTACTTTAAACTCCTAGAAAAATTTCAGATTGCCTTGCCAATAGGAGAAGAGAATTTGCTGGTTCCAAGCAGGTAAAATAGATTTTAAAAACCTAATTTCTCCATGCAGTTCATTGTATGATATGTTATTGCAATGGTTAAAGAGACTTTGATGTGTAATGGATACAGTGACTATTTTTTGCCTGGTTTTGTAAACTTTTTACTAAAATGCAGTGTGTACTTTATAATGAAAACATTGCATTTGACACTTAAAAGGTGTAGTGAATGGCTCACTTAATCCATGTGATTTTTGTTTGTCTTGCCACTACTGAAATTATTTAGGAAAGATAAATTGTGAAGGTGTGTGTGTGTGTGTGTGTGTGTGTGTGTGTGTGTATCCTTACATGACAAGGAGAATGTTATATTAGGGAAATTCTTAGGAAATACAGTGGTATTTTCAACAATTTTGAAAGAATGTTAAGCCATCAGGGTGCAGGCCTATTGTGACACCACAGTACCCTTGTATTGTGGAACTTCTTCTTGTTTTATAAGCAATTCGGATTTATCGTAAAATAACAAGCTGCTCAAAATGCAAATTGTATTGATCAATAGATATACCCAGCTGTAAAAGTGGACATAACCTTTTTGCTAAGACATGTAATTTTTTGATTGTATACAATCTTAATATTTGTCTGTGTATAACTAATTGCAGTAACTTTTAGCATATATAGGATTAATAAAAAAATTCATGCATCTACCAGTTTTGAGTACACATTAGAAATGATGAGATGCCCATTGAATTTATGTATGATGCATATATGCCAAAACATACTACTAAAAAGGTGGATTTTCTTAAAATAGTTAATTTCGTTGATTTAATGGAAACACTTTGATCAAAATGGGTGTTTCCTAAGTGACAGAAGAATGACGTTCTTTTCTTTTTCAGTTTGTCTGACCACAGTCCTGTGATAGAGCTTCCTCACTGTGAGAACTCAGAAATTATTATTCGACTATATGAGATGCCTTATTTTCCAATGGGATTTTGGTCAAGATTAATCAATCGGTTACTTGAAATTTCACCTTACATGCTTTCAGGAAGAGGTATATACTTAATGAAGGCACTATTTAGGAAATTTAAGGAGAAATAATTAGTATGTTTCCTTGTCTGGGAGGCCACTGAATTAGAAAATAAGTCTATGAAACCTCAAAGGAGTCTATAGACAGCTACACAGGTACATCTAAAGTCATGCATTTTATCTGGAAAAAAATCCCTCAGCTCCTTACCCAAGGCAATTTATTTCTGTTATAGACACATTTCCAACAACTAAGAGTATCTTCCTTCCCAAGCTACAACAGAAAAAGAAGCAAAGTGCTGGTGGGGGTATAGCTCAGTAGCACAAGTGTCTGCCTGGCGAGTGCAAGGTCTGGAGTTTGATTCTTGATATAAACACACACATACGAAGAAGAAGAAACAGTAATTTTAAAAGGTGTGATTTCTAGAAGTCATTGATTCAATACAAACACACAGACAGACAGACAGACAGACAGACAGACGCACGCATGCATGCACACACACACACACACACACACACACACACACACACGCAGATACCAGTGGACAAAAAATGATCACTGCATAATAAGGGAAGTTGTATTCAACAAATAGAACAGGACCCAGCCCATCCAAGGTATGGACTATAATATCTATGATGTTGCTGAATATCTGAGAGACTTACAGATGAGGACAAAATATGGTTGCGTATGATGATAGCTACCTCTTTGCTCTAGAGTAATGTTTTAGCATTCCAAAATAATACCTTTTTGTTGTTGCTTTTTAGAGAGCTTTATACCAGTGCTGTTAGTTTCTGAAATAAACCTTATCTTACTTGGAATTAACAAATAGTTATAATACATTACAAAGTTCAGGAATGTCCTTTAAATATATGATTACAGCTTTTAAAAATTATAGGAATTTATTTATGATTCTCTTTATTCACATATTAATCATGTTAAACTACTTACTACCTAGCATGTACCTGAATTATATCTTAGGCAATCTGTGGGCCTTTATTTTATTGCAAAATAAAGGAACAGATATTTCATATAACATTTCTATAGATACGAATGATGCTCTACATCATAAATGACCTAATACTGCCCTTCAAAACAAGTCTGTCTGTATTCCGACTACGTTGGCGTGGACAGTGCATTTTTTCTTCATGTAGCTGTCAGCACTAATGGTCATGCTTGGGCTCATTTAACCTTCTTTCAGCACGAGCACTTCGTCCAAACAGAACGTACTGGCGGCAGGGCATCTACTTGAGCTGGTCCCCTGAAGCTTACTGTCTGGTAGGATCTGTGGTCTTAAAGAATCAACAAGAGAGTTTCTTAAAAATTACAGTTCCTTCATGTAGAAAAGGTAAGAAAATTAATTTAACACTTCAAGTTGAACCACTAAAGAAATATAAATTAAAAAACAAAAACAAAACTGTTTTGAGAGAGTCGGGGGTGGTGGCAGATGGCTGTTGTCCCAACTGAAAAAAGAAGATCAAGTGGAAGATCAAGTGATCCCAAGAGTTTAAGATCAGCCTGGGCAATGTAGTGAGAAGCCTCATCTCAACAAAAGAAGACAAATAACACAAGATAACTTTTAAGTTTCTTTCTTTGGGCCTTGCGGCAGCGTAGAACTGATGAGCTCTCTTTTTGAATTGTACAGGCTGTATTCTTTTGGGCCAAGTTGTGGACCATATTGATTCTCTCATGGAGGAATGGTTTCCTGGTTTACTGGAGATTGATATTTGTGGGGAGGGAGAAACTCTGCTGAAGAAATGGGCACTGTACAGTTTTAACGATGGTGAAGAACATCGCAAAATCTTGCTTGATGACCTGATGAAGAAGGCAGAAGAAGGTAAGAGACTTACAAATACCTTAAAGCTGTACCTTCCCCCTTGTAAAGTGGCCTTTATAAGCTACGGTTATTCTTATCCATAAAGGATGAGTTAAAAGATAGTATGTTCAATTCCAATGTCAATTCCACAATATGTTTTCTACTAATAAGATCTTGTGTTCTGAATTTGAGGGTTTGAATATTGGCCCTTAGGGTAACCCAACCTTGTCTGTAAAATGAGAATACAACCCAAATGGTTCTCATAAAATTGTTAAGATTAAAAAACAACAACAAAGGAAGATAGCATTTGTGCACTATGACATCTGATTTGTAGATGTGAGGGATGTAGAGAATACATAATTTCCCTGCGAGATACCTTGTAGTCAGAGACATTTTTCAATTTTATTGCTGAATGAATGAATCTGGGAATAAGGTTTTAAAATTCTAAGTAGGTTGCTGTTGAATAGACCTTTAAAATTTTCTTGAAAAATATAGGATTGGTAAAAATAAATCCTAAGGAAGTGATAAGAAATAGAAAATGTGTGGTTGTTTTGTAAGTCAAATCCACAAATGTATTTTTCTCTGTCTGTCTGAATGTCTGTCTGTCTGTCTGTTTATCTGTCTGTTTATTTTAAAATCTTTTGTACTTCTCAGGAGACCTCCTGGTAAATCCAGACCAGCCGAGACTCACAATTCCTATTTCTCAGATTGCTCCTGACTTGGTTTTGGCTGACTTGCCTAGAAATATTATGTTGGATAATGATGCGTTGGAATTTGAGCAAGCCCCGGAATTCCTTTTAGGTAACTGTCTGTAAATTGGAGAAAAAAATTAGGATACAATTTCCTTCATGTAATGTCTATCTTAATGATATCTTTATAGAGTTTCAGTGTCTTCATATAACTGATATAATGTTTTTCATTTGGAATGACATATTTTAAAGTAATATTATATGACAGATCTGGACTTAGCCCTGCATGTCCATGTAGACTAGAATTAAGGTGAGGAAGGGACTACATGGAACCACAAGTATTTGTGAAATACAGCCTTGTGCTTTGTCTACTTGCCTGGGGATGGATGAGGCAGGTAAAGAGACTTGCAGTTAAGTGGCCGTGGCCGTTTTTCAGCTCAAAAAAAAAAAAAAAAAAAAAAATAATAATAAATAAGGACTAACATCTCTATGTAGGCCTAGCAGGAGTTTTATTACACATAAGACAATATTGAGATCTCATAAATATTTGTAAAATGCTTTGGAATTCAAAATCACAAGCATTTCCTTGGGGACATACTCAAGTTCTATTCTTTGCTGTTGCTGTTCCCTGATGTTCTGAGGAGTTTGCATTTGCTGGCTGGCGCCATCCTCTCCACCAGTGAATTTCAGCAGGTAGATTCGTGCATCGTTGTTAGGTGTTTACTAAAGGAAGGAAAAGCCACAGTATTGAAATTCTGCAATCCTTGTTCTCTCACTGCACATAGGTCTTGAGGCCAAAAAGTTGTTTCAAGGACTATTCCAGAAAGTTAAGAAGTTGAGTAGATGTCTCAGTTACTTTTCTCTTGCTGCTGGGACAAAGCACCCAACACCCAAAATTAGAGAAGAAAAGGTTTACTTAGCTCACAGTTAGTGGAAGTTTGAGTCCATACTCTGCTGGCTCCAAGGCAGAGTGGCCCAGGGCAGAGGGCAGCCATTCATGGAGGTGGAAAACAGCAAAGAGCAAAGGGAGGAGCCGCAGCTGCAGCAGCTCGCAGGCCTCTCTCCCCTCCTTACATTTGTATGCAGATTACCTGTCAAGGGGGGAGGGGTGTAGCATTCACACCCATCACCCCAGCATTGGGTCAAGAATGAATCACATACTCTAAAAGCCACCCCATGACTTCATGAAGCTTTAGGGGGACATCTAAACACAAACCATAACAGTAGACTACAAATTATAATTAATTTTTGAAGGTGGCAGTCAGCATGTGATATTGTGTGTCATATCTTTCTACAGGGTCCTTCTGTGTCTTCCCACCTCTGCAATAAATGCTGAGGTCCTTACAGTGTTCCTAGTGCCCTCTATTCAGTCTTCTAGTTAGCTCCACGTAAAATATGTTTTCTTAAAATTTTCCGTTTAACTTGCAGATACACATTATGTACACACACGTGCACATACATACGTGATTTTTCCTGATCTATCGGAATATTAACCAAATGTTTCCAAAATTGGGGACATGACGTAGGAAACCAGACCTTTTTTGTTCATGTTGATTGGGAAGTTTAGAATGACTGCAGCTGCCCTGGAGCTCTAAAAAGGAGTAGTGTGTTAACACACAATGCAAAATTGTCTGTGACAAACCCTACACCTTAACCAACACCAAACCTGAAAATGGTTCAGAGGCTACAGATGTGGTGTACCCTTTCTCTGAAGAAGCTCCAAGCCATCAGCCATGGCTCCCCAAAATATTCCTTTTTTCTGCACTGATAAATATTTCACGTTAAGACAGGAATTGAGCAGCATATCCAGAAAATATTATTATAAAATCTACTTAGAAGCAGCTATGTTTTTGTTATTTATTTTAATCATTGTTTTTTATTTTTAGCTGGTTCAGCTTGCCCTGAGGGTGGGGCTCACTTGGCATGTGGTGCCGGAGATCAAACCACAATCCCCTCTGGCTGCCTAACCCTGCTTAAGCAGGCACTTTAGACTGCTGAGTTATCTCACTGGCCCCATGTTTAATTTTTCCATTTATTATACAGCCAGTTATGTAACCCTTCCTCTTCAAAGGGTTTTTTTTGGGGGGGGTGGGGAACCATAGTAGACAGGAACTTTAATACTATGATTTGATAGGACCAGAAATGTTCCCTTACATTCAGTTTGTTTGTTTGTTCTTCCTACAAATGTGTCATAAGTACACAGTAACAGTCCTTACTTTAAATTTTGTTTTTGGTCACTGAAGAATAATAGTCCATACTTTGTATTCACGTGATACTAGTTCCATCGCTCTCTGAACCTTTGGTCTCTCTCCCTACACGTGTTTCTTTTCTCTGCTCTAGTGAGCATTTCCTGTATTGTTGATAGCTATCCAGATTGAGGAAAACCAAAATAGAATGTATTTGTTATCTGTTTCCACCTCTTCTACCCATCCTCTTTCTCT
>PVKN010030454.1:0-12739 GCA_004027915.1 Capromys pilorides
TTTGATCCATTGTCCAGTTTACCTTCTGAATTGATCATTAGTATTCTAAGTTACACTTGCTAGCATGAGAAATATAATCTGCCTATATAAGAAGTTGATTTTGTCTTTAGCGTATCCTTATGTATTCAATCTGTCCTTAAATTCATTGTGTAACTCAGGCTGACCTTGAATTCATAGTAATCCTTCCTCAGCCTCTTGAAAAAGTGCTGGCATTACAGGTGTACCACCACACCTGGCTTATTACTACTACTACTACTACTACTACTACTACTACTTCTTCTTCTTCTTCTTCTTCTTCTTCTTCTTCTTCTTCTTCTTCTTCTTTTTTTCCATTTTATGTATTTGGTACAGGGTCTCACTGTAGATCACTCTCGTAGTGAGCCTTCTGTTTTCAGACTCCCCAGCGCTGGGATTACAGGCATGCACCAGCACGCCTTTACTCAGTTGCTGGCTCAGGGCGCCCTGGAGGTGGGGTTGGCGCCCACTCAGCATGCGGGACTGAAGATCGAACCCTGATTTCAGCACTTGCCAAAGTAGGCCCTTAGTCCACTGAGCTGTCTCACCAGCCCATTTTTTTTTTTTTGTCGTACTGGGAATTGAACTCAGGATCCTGTGCTTGCCAGGCAGGTGCTTATTCTACCGAGCTATCTCCGCAGCCCCCCAATTCATTTTTTTAAAAGAGCTGATTTTTTAGTGGTATCAGACATTTGTGATTATGATATCATACTTCCCAGTGCAGTTATTAAATTTATATTACATATCTTTATTACTTTCAGGGTTTTATTTGTTTTTGTTTCTGGATTTGATTGTAATGGGGGCTGAACCTGTGCCAGCCGAGTGCTCTGCCACTGAGGTACAGCCCCAGTCTATTCCTTCTCCTTAAAAGACTTGTTACATCTTGGTTGTGAGGATATTTTTAAAAAATAATAATATATATATATATATATATATATATATAATTATTCTATTTATTTATTTATTTATTTATTTAGTACGGATGCTCTTCCAAGAGTCACATGTCCAAACCATCCAGATGCAATTTTAGTGGAGGACTACAGAGCTGGTGATATGATCTGTCCTGAATGTGGACTGGTTGTAGGTAAGTAGCTCTTACAGCTGTCGTTTAAATCACTATTTAAGAAGCTTTATATATTTCGAAACTGTCTTATAGTGAATACGTTTTGACTCTTTACCCCTGGAAGGGTTCGTATAAAACAAAAAAAATTAAGAAGCAGAAATGAAAGTGAAATCATCCAGTGAAACCATATTGTATTGTATATCCAGGGTATACTTAATTATATGGGTCAGAGCTGATCAAAAAAAAAAAAAAGAAAGGAAAAAAGCCGGGCGTGGTGGCTCACATCTGTAATCCCAGCACTTGGGAGGCTGAGGCAAGAGGATCGGTGTGAGTTCAAGACCAGTCTGGGCTACAAAAGTGAGCGTAAGGCCAGTCTGAACTGCAGAGCAAGACCCTGTCTCAAAAAGACCAAAAAAAAAAGGAAAAAGCCAGTAGCAACTTGCTGAGTCCTTAGTCTTAAAACTCAGGAAATTGTGAAGGGGGTGCCACTAATGCATATTAAATAATGACTAAACCCCATTTTTGAGGGCTTTTTGTATACTTTGGTAAGTAGATCAACTGATATATCTCAAAGTAATAAAGGTATATATCTATACCAGTCCCGTTCAGCATCTTACTAATTGAGATATGCAGAGAACTTTAGAAGAGCTAACCCATTTGGAAATCATTTTTAGGATGGGGCTGGAGCCAGTATCTGACAAAGAAGTGACATGGAGTAATTCCTGGGTGTGGGGTTTTGTTTTGGTTTTGTGATGCTGAGGATGGAACCAAGGCTCTTCTACCTGATAGACAAACAATCCTGAACAGTTTGGATGAAAATGCCAGTAGGATTCGGGCAGTATAACTGAACCACTGGTTGTGACGTACTGTGTAATTGTCCCACTCCAAGAATATCTGTATTCATCTAAGAAGGCAACTTGCCTCCGACCTGTAGTAGGAGTTTTAAAACATGTAGAGTTGCCAGTAGGAGTTGAGACTCGTTTGCAGTTTTGCTCTACTTAGTAAATAATATTAATAGCGAATACATTTACCATATGCTAGCTACTTTTCTAAATAAACAACTTACACATTCACTCAATTTATCCTTACAGCAAAATTGTGAGGGCAGTACTAACATCTTCGTTGTGCAGACAGGCTAACTGACGTTTAGTCTGCTCTCTGGCTGCGTGGTCTGAGTCAAGTTTCTATACTGCATTGCCTTTCAGTGCAATCATAATGAAATGATTTCAATTGGAGATTTGCAAACTATGAGCCAGTTTCTGTTTTTTCATGGCCTCTGTGCTAAAGATGGCTTTTACTTTTTGTTTTGAGACAGGGTTTCTCTGTAGTCCAGGCTAGCCTTGAATTTGGAACAGCCCTCCTCTCGCAACCTCCTGCATGTTGGGATTAGAGGATTGTGGCACTCATGCAGTTTACATATTTTAAATGGAATGTGGGACAAATTAGAACAAATTAGAAGAATATGGTACTTTGGGCAGGGTGTAGTGACATGTGCCTGCAATCCTAACACTGGGGAGGTTGAGGAAAAGAAGATTGCCACAATTTTGAGACAAATTGAGGCTACTTAATTCAAGGCCAGCCTGAACTATATAGCGAGACCCTGTCTCAGAAAGCAAAAAGAAACTTACTTGGGGACACATGAAAATAATACCATACCCAGATTTTATTAGGTATAGTTTTAATGAACACATTTGCATCTCAACAGCTTAGTAATTGTTACAGAAACCGTACATGTGGTGTTCTCGTCACTTAAGTTACTCAGCACACTCCGAATTATAGCGAGGGGTTATAATTCTATAATATTTTGAATGCCACACATGTTGCCAAACTGAAACATGTTATTTCTTTTTATTATCGTGAATACCATCATGAGAAAACAAGAGAAGTTAATTTTATGTGCTTTTATGTTTGTTTTGGGATTTGGTTTTTTGAGACAGGGTCTTGCTGTGTTGTTCAGGCTGGCCTCACACACTAAGATACTTGAACTCACTCAACTGGGATTATAGGCATGGACTACCATGCCCTGCTGTACGAATAGTATGTTTTAAATCTGTCTTTAAGGAACAGTGAATTATTTTATTATTAAAGTAAGTAGCACTGTATTGTGCTTATGATGCAATAATACCGTAGCGCTATAGCTGTCCTAAAAGACTGCAGTAAACAGACATTACCATGCTAAATGGTTGGCACAGTATTTCTAAATGAGGAAGGCAGTGGTCAGGGAAAACATGTAAAATGGTATTTTTAATTACAGCACAATTTCTTCACAAAAATAAAAGCTGCACGTAAGAGAGAATAATTTATCTGTAGGCCAAGCCAAAAATTTTACTAATGATGAATTAATTTGTGTTTGATTGTGGCCGCTGAAGAAATATGCCCAGAGAAAATAAACTTAATACTGTTAACTTCTCAGCAAGAATAGTTGCTTAAAGAGTTGATGTTCAGAGCATCCTCGGTAAGTAGTTTATTAAAAGTCAAGACAAATTAAGTGTGTCTCTTTTGTTCAAGGTGACTATATAGATGTTACTGATACTGCTTAGTTATTCAAGTAAACACTGAGTTCAAGTTGACAGAATTAGCTCCTCTGAGTTGTCTCCATGAAACAATTGCAGGAGAAAATATGTTCAAAGAAAAAAAATATATGTTCAAAGAATTTATGAAAATACAACCTGAAGTTGAATCTACTAAGATGTGTTGTAGCTAATGGTAGTAAAAATATTTGTGAGGCAAAAGACTTAGACAAATTTACAAAGATTATAAAAATACAAAGTCCCTCAGTTAAAGAGAGTGGTCATTCATTACATTATTCATCACATATTTTGTAGATTTTAATTTGTTGTGTGCTGTTAAAGCAGTAGTGTCATAATGAACTTTATTCACTCTTAGGGACTTAGTAGCAGTTCTGTGAGCTTTATATTAGAAATATATGCTGAAATTTTCATGACTTAGCAATGATAGTTTTGTGGCTGTTTGATTCAGCTTAGGTCCACAGCTTAGATCTTTCTGAATCATTCTGGAAATTAGTTTTTGGGCTAGGGAGATAGCTCAGCAACCTGAGCGCCTGCCTAGAAATTAGTTTTTGCTGCAGATTTACTAGAATTTATTAATACTGAATTGATGAATTGTACTTAGAATTGCAAGGAAAAACTGCTTGTCAATGAAATATACACATAGTTGATTTGATAACAGCTGTTAGAATTTGAGTCATGTCAAATTTTTGTGTATTCGATATATTTCCAGAGCGATCAAGTTAAAACAAGATCTTCATTATCACACATTTGTAGCCGATGAATTTCTAAGCTTGAGTTGTGTTTTCAAGAGTGTTTGTCAGAGCTGAATGCAAGTGCAAAGGAAATTCTCATGTTTCAAAATATACTTACTACCTGTGCATTTAAGAAACTTTCCTCTCACATTGAAGGTGTTGAATCAGCAATGTAGCAGCATGTTAAAAGGAAAATGTTATGCCGAAAGAATGTAATAAATAACTTCCAAGAAATAAACATGCTCACCTAATATTACATGGTTATCACTACTTGGCTATACTTGACAGGTGAACATTTGAATTGATTTTGATAAATGAAAACACAGATTTCAACTCCAGTTAAGTGATATTATTCTTTTATTCAGAGAACACAGTAGTGTTGTTTGCATTAATAAACATGTATTATATTTATATTTTTAAATTTTTCTTTTGGAGGAAATCGTTGAATTAGGGTCTCACTAGATGGCCCAGGCTGGCCACAAACTCATGGCAGTTGTCCTGCTTCAGCCTCCTGATACCTGCATTGTAAATATGTACTGCCATGCTCACTTTCATATTTTTAATTTCTGCTGTTTGTCTTTTGGTTTTTTGAGAATGTCTTGCTATACAGTTCAAGCTAGCTTTGAAACCTACTATATAGCCCAGGCTGGTCTTGAACTTATCGCAATCCTTAGCCTCCTGAGTGCAAGAATTACAGATGTAATGGGCCTGTAGTCAAAGGATCCTGTTTGAGACTAGCTTGGGCAACTTAACAAGACCTTGTCTCAAAGTAAAAAAAAAAACTAGGGCTAAGGATATAGCTCAGTGTCAAGGCCCTGGGTTCAATCACTATTACTGTAGGGAAGTACACCTGTCCTATATTTTTACTTTCAATTTCTTTTTTTACTTTATTTATGTTATGGCCAGCTCAGGTTGGCCTGTGGGTGGGGCTGGCACAGCATGCAGTGCCAGAGATCAAAGCACGATCCCTATGGTTGCCTAAGCTTGCCTAAGCAGGAGGCTCTTTAGACCACTGAGCTATCTCGCCACCCTTTAATTTCATCAGTAAGAAATTAGTGAACTTTTTTCCTTTTACACAGTTTATTTAGTTTTTCCTTTTCACCTACAAGTCTAAAGTATTTACTACTATAACTATTGTATATGGCTCTTTATAGAGAATATTTACTTTATAGATAAATTAATGCATTTTAATTTTTCCCGAGTGTGAAGATAGAACCGCTAACATATAAGAGTGAAACAGACAAAGTTGAAGGTAATTTTAGGTTCTAGACTTAACTTTTATAACAATTTAAAAAGAAATAGTACAAAAGTCCTTTTTTTTTTTTTTCGTACCAGGGATCAAACTCAGGAAGTTACGCTTGCCAGACAGGCACTTATGCCATTGAGCTATCTCCCCAACCTTATTTCCAATTATTTATCAGCCTTCTGCTTTAACCATCAAGGTAGTTGAATTAACTGAGTTAGAGAAGGTATAATCCAAAAGGCTTGTGTGCTTTCTTGTCCTTGGTATTTCTTATGTTTACTTGCATTTTTCTGACTAATCAAACTAAAAGGGTGGGGCATGGTAGTGCAGACCGCAATCCTAGTTACCTGGGAGTCTGAGGCAAGAGAATTGCAAGTTTGAGGCCAGACTAGGCAATTCAAAAAGACCCTATCTCTTTGTTCTACTTGTTTTGTTTGTGGTAGTAGAAATTAATCCTAAAATTTTCATACTGAGCTATATCTTTAGACCTTTTTGTATTTTATTTTGGAAGAGTCTCATTTAAGTTGATCAGGCTGGTATTGAACTTCCAGTCCTACTCCAGCTTCCCAGAGTGCTGGGATTATAGACATGTGCAACAGTGCCTGGTAACCCAGCCTTAAAATAAAAAGTGCTGAGAGTATAGCTCAGTGGAGGAATAACTGCCCAGCGTGTGTGAGAACCTAGTTTAACTCCTAGTATCTCTCTCTCTCTCTCTCTCTCTCTCTCTCTCTCTCTCTCACACACACACACACACACACACACACACACCCTCTCAAACTAAAGTGAATTACATTTTGTTGAGTTTTATTGTATTTCGTACTAGTGTAGAATACCGTTATCAGAACAATACCATTTCCAGCTAAAACTAGTATGTTAAATTTTTAGGTCTAAATTTGTAAAACATAATTTCATTTTTATAATTATACTAGTTGTAAAATGTATTCTTTCGAACTAAATATTACTAACATAATTAAAAATAGGAGGAAACTATGTGAGATTACACATCATAGTGTCTTACAGTGAAGAATTCATTCTATGACGATACAAGGCTGGATAGAAAAGTGCTAAAACCTCCTTCCCTACAGTAATAATGATTGAACCCAGCGCCTTGACACTGGGTTCAAGGCCTTGTTTTTTTATTTTGAGACAAGGTCTTGTTAAGTTGCCCAGGCTAGCCTCAAATAGGATCCTTTGACTACAGGCCCATGGAGTGCTGGGATAATAGGTATGAACCACCCCACCCAGCTGCAAAATTGTATTTAAATGAGACTATCATCAAGCACGTTAAATTGACAATATAATTAAATGACACTCCATGTGACTGTATACACATAATGTGTTATTGTCACAGATCCATAATAAATTCGTATGGTAGTCTGTATGTGACTGAATTTGCCTCATCTCACTAGTTTAAAAGTATTTGCTCTTCGTTAGTAACTCAGATCAGCAATATACCTGCTATGCTAAGGAGATAGGAAGCAAATCTAGCTGTGCACATTGGCAACCCACTAAGGATGGAACACTAGTGTCTTTTTCATATTTGAGACATTGAAGTTCTTAATAATTTAAATGTGGATGTCTTGTGGTTTTTTATAGCTGATCTTGGTATTCATGGTTTTGATTTTCCTTGCTATAAAATTTTACATAATATGAAACTTTTGATTATATTTATTGTCATTAAATAGGCATTTTCAATACCCTTTAGTTAAATCACCAGAGAACTTCCGAAACTGAAGCATTGTTTTTGGGTAACACTGTACTTCATTAATTTGTGCTTGAAAATTGAGACAGACAGCTCATTATCACCACTAAATCCCTTTAGTGTCAAACTCCAGGCTAGAGTCTGTATAATTTTCAATCTTTTTTTTTTCTTTTTGAGCCAGGGTCTCACTAAGTACTCCAAGCTGGCCCAAAATTCATGGTAGTCTTCTGACCTCAGTCTCCTGAGTCCTGGGATTGCACTCGTAACAGTCTTGAAGCTCCCCACCCAGTGTCAAAGCCAGAGGCATACAATTTGATTTTTCTTAAAGCAACACCATACTTTGGGAACCAGTTTTTGTTTTAGCTGCAGTTACATAACCATCTCAGAACTTACAGTCTTATTAAACGTGTGTGTGTGTGTGTGTGTGTGTGTGTGTGTGTTTTAGTGAGAGTCTAGAGGGTCTCACTGCATAGATTGGACTCATAGTGATCTGCCTGTATTTAGCCTCTCAAGAGCTAGGATTACAGGCTTGTGCCACCATGCCCAGTCTGAGTTACTGTCTCAGCGCACCCCAAGGGCAGGGCTGGCACAACATTCTGGGGATCGAACCCCGGCTGCTGTGTCTGCCTAACCAGGCTCTTTAATTTGCTGAGCTGTTTGGCATGCACTACGCCCATGTTTTTATAGCCTAGTAATTTGAGAAGGGCTCATCTGGGCAGTTGGCGTTGGCTGCATCTGGAGGGTCTACTGCTGTGTACCATGATATGGAGAAGTAGGTGGTAAAATAATTTACCAAGATCAGAGTAAGGAAACATGAGAGATCATTCAGATCAGACCACGTTGTCAAGGCTGCAGATGCACGTTTCCAGAGAATTGTGCTGTCAGGGTGAGAGATTGGGGGTCTTCGTAGTGTTTGGGAGTGTGAAGAAGGGTGTAGGTAGCAAATCTAGCTGTCTCAAGAATGTTTTTTCTGAGTCTCCTGGTTCCTACTGCATTCATTGTAAGTAAAGTTATGCTTGAAAGTTGCAAAAGCTAGGCTTGGGGTTGCACACCTATAACCCAGTACTGAGAGCTACATAGTGAGATCCTCTCTCAAAGAAAATGAACGAAAGTTGCAAATTGACAAGACCTCATAGTCCCCACTTTCAGTGGGTTTTTCTCTTGCACTTCTGTTACCTCTGTCCTCCTTGGTCTTCACACATGGGCCTGTCATCCTTCAGCGCTTCTCTGTCACCCCAGAATAGTTTGTGTCATGCTTGATTTCCAAGAGAAGTATCACAAGTGTGTTTTGGGAGTGCTTAGACCTAGAACAGGATCACTTTGTTATTCAGCTGATGATGCAGTCATAAGAACCACCCAGACTGGAGGGGATAGAGGACCAGGCTCCACCTCAAATGAGAAGCAGGCATGTGAGACACACGTCTCCCTATCAGCTATCATCAGAAAATACAATTTGCCCATATTCACTGCTGCGTGTTGTTTGATTTTTTTCCCCCAATATTTAAACAGCTGTGTAACGTTTGATTTCTCTTGTGAATTGTTCCAAAATTTTGTGGTTTTTAAAGTACTATTTTATTTTTAAGAGCAGAAGATTTATTGAGGGAAAAACAGCTTCTGTCTGAGAGAGGGACAGAAGGGGAAACTGAGAGTATTGCCCCTAAAATACTATTTTAATAATGATTCAATATGTAATAGTCTTAATTTAGTCTTTTGTTTCATAGGGTTTTTTTTATTTTAAACATGAAGTATGATTTGGCTTTTTGTTTTGTTTTGTTTTTTTGAGGAAGGGTCTCACTCAGGCAGTCTTTAACACCTTCTCAGTAGGGCCATAAGTCATACATCTCCCTGCTGAGCTACTCTTATTTCATTTAATTAGTATAAAGACTGATAAAGGTAATTAGGTCCATATGTACCACCAGTGGTACAAGTTGCCCGGTCATGTGGTGATCCTCCCGCCTCGGCCTCTAGAGTTCTGGGATCGTGTGTGTGTCTCTGTGCCCCACAGAATTTGGCTTTAGGTCTCACCTTTTTTAATACATACTCATAGTGACTTTAAACAGGATCAGCTTTTAAGGAGAGCTTTGTTATTCCTATCACAAAATTTTTGTTCTGTTTTTTTGAGATAGGATCTTGCTATGTAGTTCAAGCTGACCTCACATTCACAGTAGTCCTACTGCCTCTTCCTCCTGAGTGCTGGGATTACAGACCTGTGCCACCACACCTGGCAAAATTATTTGTTCTGATAGCACTGTCCTGTGGATTTTTTCCTCCACCCGGTTATATAATAGTGATTGTGTCATTTTACATTCAAGCAGTAGGTGGCGGCATAATCATATTTAGATCATTTCATAAATTTGATTTTGTACAAATGTTGACACATGAAGTTGAGGTTGGGGTGTTGCTCAATGGTAGTGTGTGTGCAGGGTGCTCTGTTTGATTCTGAGTACTGTCAAGAAGAAAATAAATTTGGATTGTCATGAATTTTGTTAATTAGGATTATACGGTGAAGAGTTGATTACAACTAGTAGTATTCTAGTTTGTGCCACTTTTTCTGTACCATTTAACTTAAAGTTATTTCATTGTTCTTAAAAGAAATGTTAAAAAAAAAATACTGGAAAATGAGTTGATCTGAAAATGAGAAATATGCCAACTTGACCACTTTTTCCTAAATTCATTCTCAGTGTTATTTATACCTGTGAATTTGAAACATGAGTTCATGAATGTGCATTAAGAGTCAACTCGGAATGTGTTTAAAAGGACTCCACAGTTGTGGCACAGTTCATACCTTGGTAACATATTAAGGAACTCAAGTCTGTTAAATTTCTAATTTATCACATTCTTTGAGACCGTCTATATCTCTACTTTCCTTACCTTTGTATTTTCTGTCTACACCTAGACTGCAGCAAACTCCTGTATGTCATCTATAACTGGGAGACAGTGACTTCCGATGAGGCCAGTGATTGTGGGCCTTCTAGAGCATTCAGTGATAATAACAGCCCACAGTGACACAGGAGCCCTAGGTTTACCTGCACTGCTCTAGGCACTGCAAGTTAATGAGCTGTGTTCCTAGAGTCAAGTAACATAATTTCTGGAAACTTAACTTGATTCATCTGTGAAAGAATTTTCTCCTGTCTGGACCAGAAACAAGTTCCATGTATCTCAGAATTAAGGCTCAAATAAAATAAGTTAAATGTATGTGTCATTTTAGTACAAAATTCCAGTAATACATACTTTCAGAACATGAGTGTCCTTATTTTCTTAAACTTTTTTAAACAGAAGGTAGAGGCTGGGGCATGGTGGCACGCACCTATAATCAGCACTGTAGCAGACTGAGACAGGAATACCAGCAGTTCGAGCCTAACCTGAGCAACTTGGCAAGCCTTTGTCTCAAAATAAAAATAAATTTATGTAGATCACTACAAAAGTCCTCAGTTTCCTCCCTCCCCTGCCCAAAAGAGTCTATGGTGAGCCTGAGATGCCATTCAAATCTGTTTCAGCATACATTTGAGTGATTGTTCTGGTCTATCATATTTACAGTTCTAATTGTAGTACTTTAAAGGTTTCTGGGTTGCTATTTTTAAGTTAGCATTAGCAGTGTTTTTTAAAGAGAAAATGGTGGGTTTAGTATACCATGGCTAAGTTACTTTTTAAAGGAAAGGTTGTTTATATTCTCAAATTCTTGCTTCAGATCTCTTATAATTATTCTGATATAACTTTCTTAACTAATTTAGAATTTTTAAGTTGAGTGCAATTTTCTTTTATGCATTAGGACAGTGTTAGTTTTACTAGGTTTTGTTTGTTTGCTCGTTTTGTTTTTGGTTTTTTTACACAGGATCCTGCTGTATAGGTCAGACTGGCCTTGAACTCATTGTGTAATCCAGGCTGGCCTCAAAATTTACTGCAGTCCTCCTGCCTCTGCCTCTGCCTCTGCCTCTGGAGTGCGGGGGTTAAAGGAGTGCACCACCATACCCAGCTTGATTAGTACGCTGCTCTTGCTTAAGCCTGTTGGTCTTTCTACTTTATGTCTGTGGTAAGCACTGTGTTGACCATGGGGAGGGCTGGAAAGATGAGCTGCTGACAAGCAAGCGCTTGTGCTAGCAGGTGTAGTATGCGTCTTCCAAGGATGGTGAAAACAAGCAGAGATGATGGCTCTTTGGGGAAATCACTGTGGAGTTAACAGTAAAGCAAGAATTCACACGCATTTGTGCTGGGTAAGTCATCGCAAGTAGAGAGCAAAAGAAACCTGTGCCATGGGATAGAGGCCTGAAAGGTGTCAAAGTGGGGCATGACTGAGCTTCCTGCCACCAAGGCAGTGCGCCAGCGCCTGCCCTGCCCAGCTAGATGCCACCACAGCCCTGCCTGTATCCGAGAGGCTCTACGTCTCAGGGATGAGCTCACAGTGTGTACTGTCAACTTGTGCGCTTTTCTTTTTGTTCTTTTAAGGGCCTAAATGTTAAGTATCTGTTGATCAAAGTTGTGTCCCAAAACTGTCTTTAAAACAGTTTTTGCTAAAAACATATTAATCCTGAACTGATAATACTACGTTTACTTGGAATATAATGAGAAGGACCGTTGAAAGATTAATAGTGGAAACCAGAGATACCTTTCATTTTGAGCATTAGATTTACCAGTACAGGGTGTTGACCTAAGAACTTTGCCAAAGCTCCTCCTCCTTCTTCTCCTCTTCTTAATCCTCTTCTTCCTCTTCCTCCTCCTCCTCCTTTTAACTAAAAATATATTTGATCTGTTGAGCTTATCCATCTTGAATAATAATACATTGTGATTCTTTTTTACAATTTTTTTCTTTATTTTATTTTCTTTTATTTTTTGCGATATGATCTCACTACACAGTTTGGACTCCTAATGATCCTCTTTTCTCAGCCTCCTTAGTGCTGGGATTATAGGCGTGTGCCACTACGCCCTGTTCTGGGGCTGACACAGCATGTGGTACTAGGGATCTTAATTCAGCGCCTTGTGCTTCCTAGGCAGGCACTTTTATTATTATTATTTTTTTAACATAAAACATTACATGTGGTACATATTAGCAAACTAAGAATAGCAAGTTAACAACAGTTGCTGCATCACATATTTTTATCAGATCTTTTTTATCTTGTAAACCAACCATTCATTTGAGAGAGAGTATAGCAGTAACTGAAGTTACATTAGGAATAGCACAAATCTAAAAGAATGACAGGTATTCAAGCATAACTTTAGTGTTACCCATTGCTATCCTCAGTGTGAAAAATATTTTGGTGGTTCTTAGGCATCCTGTGCACATAAGTGCATGATTTTGCTCCTGCCATGTTTCCTATCCTGTCTGTTTGCCGTCACTTCATTGTATAATGCTTAAGTCTTTGGTTTCCATTCAGCTGTATTATGTCTTTCCACGTTTATTTCTTCTTTTTGAGTTCTCACACTAGGGAGACTATACGATATTTACACATGTAGGTCTGG
>PVKN010030455.1:0-12718 GCA_004027915.1 Capromys pilorides
ATGGAAAAATAGAAATATACTTTTTAAAGTTTTTAATAGTAGGAGAAAATATCACACCATGTCTTATAAGTAGATTGTAAGTCAAAGATATAGTATAAACCACAAAGCAAAAATTAAAATTAAACAACATTCAGAAAATTAATTAAATATTAATTAATTAAAAATTAAATTAAATATTTCAAAACAACATTCCAAAATTAAAATAAAGTTTGTGGAAATTATGGGATTCCCTGTGAACTTTGAGTAACACTGGACCATAAAGGCCCAGATGGGACTCTGAGGATTAAAGCTGAGTATGAAGGGGATAGCAGTCCACCTGTGTTCATGGCAGAGGTGGGCAGAAGCAATGTTTTGGGCCCAGTGATGTCTGGTAACACTGCATATGCAGGTATCAGTTGTCCTCCCCTCACATCAGACTGCGGAGCTCAGGATGTGTGGTTTTCTTTGGGACTACTTGGTGGTCTCAGCTGTTTGACCATACTTTCTCCAGAAGGATCAACTCAGTTTGCTGCTCAGATATTTGGATTAAACAACCACTTGGTCTGGGCCAAACTGCGAGCAAGCATAATAAGCACATGGATTTTCTTAAAACAGGCTGACAAGAATATCAGAGAATCCAGTTTTTAAGAATGTCATCTCAGTGGGTTGGTGGGGGGGAGTCCTATACATTTCCAGTTTAGCTGCAGAAAAATAAGCAAAATAGAAAAAAATGATTCTTGGTCAAAGAAAAGAAATAAAATTGATAATGAGTAAATGCTTCTCTAGACACACACACACAAACACACACACACACACACACACAATTAAAATTAAATCATGAGTCCAGCTAAGAGGCCAGAATGTTGTGTAACATATGTATGAATCTGTGATCAATTCAGAGTACTCACATAGTATTTGAATGGGTTAATATATATAAAAATATTAACTAAGAAAAAGTTTTCATGATAGTAAAGAATAACTAAGAATACAACATAGCATAAATACTAGAATGGCAAATATATGACCAGCACTTCTAGCAGTTTGGGGATAGGATATGACACAAAGTTCTACTATGTTGTGGACATGGACAGTGTCCATGATGTTTATGGGTGACCAGGTGTCATTTGTGGGACTGAGCTACTGTTATTTCCTTTACATCTACTCTATAGACCCAGACAGAATCATGACCTATAGGATGCAGGAGAAGTCCATTTGTAGAATATGCTGATAAAAATATTTTGCTGCTGCATACAAAAGAATAATTAAAAGACTGCTGTTGTATACCTTTTTTTCTCCTATGTTTAATTGTTTGCCCTATTTGGTGGGTTCTTTCCACGCTCATTCATGGAGTTGTGGTCATTCTGATTCCTCTGTAGAATATCTTTTAGTAGCAGACATGATATCTTGTCTAAACAATATTAATAAAATTTATATTCTCAAAGACCTAAGAGAAAGTAGCTGTATATCCATCCTAACTCTCTTGTATATAATACATATATTTTTTTCACAACAGAACTGTCCTTTATTTACACTTTTGTGAAGTTAGTGATGCATGACACTAGGTTACCTAGCAACTGATAGCTAACCTTAACCAGGCAGGATATTCATCTCAGGAGTGAGGTAATTTGTTTGCTTTAGGCACTGGGTCAAGTCCCACTACACATATTTGATCGATTTCCTAGCTTCATGGCTCCCAACATATCCCTCTTTATCATTTTGCTTTGTCAAAGATGGGTTCCACTGCAGTTATAGAAGTTGTATTTCGAGAAGTCTTTAAAGGCCCTGGAAAAGGTATTTTTTAAATTTTTATTTTTTAAAAAAGTAAAAAGTAATATTAAAACATAAAAATTGCAAGTGATACAGAATTTCACTAAACAAAGTAATATGAATTTCACAGTATTTGCTGTATTGTATAGTGTTGTCTTCATATTAGTTGCGCATATTACCAGATATATGCGTGCAAAATTTGAAGAAGGCATAAAAAATATTGTAGAGATAAGATCGAAGGCCAGTTGGTGTCCCTACACGTGATGAGATATGGATAGAGCCTGGGAAGGGCTGCTTTCTGTTGCTCAGGCATCCTGGAATGCCAGGACTTGAGGTTGTAGGTGGCAGCTTCTCCTGCGGGTGCTTTGTCCTTGAATTATGGCCAGGGCCCAGGGAGGGCTGCTTTATGTTGTTCAGGAGTCCCGGAACACTGGGTCTCAGGGCCATGATTGGCAGCTCATCCTGAGAGTGCCTTGTTCTTTGTTTAATTGCTAGGTGACACCAATGTTTGCCTACTCCCCTGCTTGAGATATTATCAGTTACCATTTGCGTGAGCTCAGTGTTTGGAATATGAAAAGAGATGGTTCTTTGTATTCTGTATCTATTACAGTAGTGACATATATTCCTTATCTGAATTTTTGAATGCTGAATAAAAGGAAGAATCTTCTGAGGCCCTGGGCTCACTGAAAGAGAAATCTCAGTGAGTTCTCTGAAGCTAAATTCATTGGGTCTTCTTGTCATTTCTTTCGGCACCAAAACATATACAACAAAATATAGGAAAATAAGAAGAGAAAAAAAGAAAAAGAATTTTTAAAAGAAGACAAAACAAAGTAAAGATTAACTGCTTCTATCCATACACCAGCAGAAATGCACAGTACAGCTGTCCAAACCATCCTGCTTACATACATAGATAAATCTCTTTCCCTCACTGGAAAAAATATTATACTTCATCAAGCTTTGGTGTTCTCATTTATGAAATTGGGTTAATGTGATGAACACTGAATTAATATTTACATTTTATAAAAATAAAGGGAGAAAATATGTTAATGGGTCTCAGTCTGATCTGAAATGTCCTCTCACATACTTTCTTTCTGGGTCCTATACGCAATTTCTCATAAGATCATACAAAAATCAGCTCCAAAAAAGTTTAATGGTTAACTATAATTGGAAATTTGGATTTTCTAAGAAAATGAAGACACTTCACATCTTATCCCTATTCCTCCCTTTGGGGGAGGAGGAGTAATTCATAAGACAAAGCAATTAATGAAGATAACATAAGTAGTATTCATTTGTCAGTTCAAGAAATATTAAAAGAAAACATCTACTCATAGACTATGCAGTGCTCTAGCCACTGGAGATATAGAGTGGTTGAAGAGTCAGATAAGTAGTTGGATTTAACGAGGCACTCTCACTTCTTCTCATCAGTGGTGACTTCCAGAGCTGATGCTCAAAGTGAGCCTAGAAGAACAGCAAAAGGAAATGACATAGTTAAGCTCTGTCAGGGGGAGTGCCCACAATAGAAGCCACCTAAGTACGCATATAGGGCTCCTATAACTCAGTGAGAAAAGCCTGGACACACGAGATCTCAGGGTGTATCCTACAGGAGGAGAGGGAGATACATGGACTGACAACAGCAAAGAAGAGCAGCAGCTGCCCACACCTGACCATGCACGTAGCCTCAAGAGCTACTTCTTTGATTCCAGTTCCCTCTAAGCCTCAGACAAAGTGACTAAGACCATGTACCATGGGGAAATGAGATTAAATGCTTCCAAGCAATCTTCCTGCCTAATTCATGTATCATACACGACAAGTGTGAGCTCTCAACAGTATATGTTCCTTTCCAGATTCCCTCCCCCGCAAAAAAATGCTTTAGTGAGTCATTCTAGTGGGCAGCATTGACCACTGACACTGGATACTCCAATTACTCCAAACCATAAGTTCTTTCTAAGTCTGGCTTTAGGATATTTGGCAATGAAATATAAACATTACCTAACACAAATCAAAATATTTGAAGGTACAAGTTGTTGAGAATATAATTTATGCCATCATTTCCAAATATCATTGCAGTAGAAAATAAATAGTCACACCTCCTTCACAGAAGAGTAGGTGGTGATGGATGACCTCTCAATCTTATCTGCTTATCTAGGTATGACTGGAAGCAATGATTGACAGGGTGTTGTGTCATTTCAGGGACTTGTAATACTTATGTCTGTCCCAGAGTTCACTCTGATCTTTACTATGTGCATGATACATAATATCTATCCATGAACATTTTAGAAAGTTTGGAGTAGGATGAAAGTGACTAAAGGTCAGGCTAGGAGATCTAACACACATTTCTTCTATACCTAGAGCATCAGAGATTACCTGGGTTTTTGTTGATTCTCTACTTATCTTAGAACAATGAAAGGAGCAATGGCCCTAGGATGCTGTTTAAAACTGAATGAGTAGAAGGGAATGACTTGTTCAGCTCCATTGTTTCTAACTATACTAAATTGCCCCCCCCCCTCAGTACATTAACTCTCACCACAGAAAAGCATTTTAGAACAGCACAAATAAAGATAGGCTTATCAGGCAAAGTTAGAAAGATAGAAAATAGGAGAGGAATTTCAGTTTGAAGAACTGAAGGAAGCACAACTCTAATGAAGAGGATCTGACTGGCCCTAAACAAAAGAATAAGGCAAACTTTCATGGATTTTCTGGGGAAGCTAGAGTCTGGTTGATCAATTTCTCAGTTCTGGTTTTAAAAGATGTTTCTGGAAGTTCTCACTGCTTGACAGGGCCATTCAGTCTCCACGAGATGATTGTTTTTGCTCTGAGCAGTTTGTCTTGGGAAGTAGCTGCTGGAATCCAAGGTGACTCAAAGTTTAGAAAAATGACCAGACCATACAGTGAGTTTCACCTTAGTAGAGTGATTTTACTTTTTGGGTATGGAATTTAAGAGGAACAATGAACAAAACAGAGAGATCAATGAAGAAAACTATAATAGAAGGAAGACTGAAGGACAAAGGATGACCACCTAGGCTTGGGGAAACAAAGCAAAAGAGAGAATGAAGGAAAATTCAATAGCATAGTGCAGTGATCCAGAAAGATTAGACATAATGTTCACTTGTGAAAAAGTTAAAAAGTTGTGAAAAGCAATTAAGGAAAGAGCTAGAAAAAGAACAATGCAAACATTAAAAATAAAAACTTAAACAACCAAAAAAAAATACACAGAAAAATGAAAACAAAGCAAACAAATAAAAAGAAATATAATTCTTCTGGGGTCCACAGTTCTGTGGTAGTGTCCAAGTCAGACCAGAAAACTGCGGGGTAACTCCACCAAGTCGGCAATAGGATTAGCCCTCTTGACCTCCGGAGTTGGTGGCTGGGCTAGTCCTCACACAGCAGATTTCTGTATGTAGCTTGGACCACCCACATCTCCTTACCCTGTTTGAATCTGCATCACTCACCCGGTTGCTGTGTCACCCTTGTACAGATCATACAAGGCTGCTCCCAGTGCTGTGTACAGTTGGCCCCTCCCAGTCCTTGCCTAACCTCCTCTGTTCTACTCTCACTGGCACATCTCTCTCCCATTATGCCACTGGTCACAGGGCAGGGGGAATGCTGTCAGATGATTCACTGCCCCTGCAGCCACAGAGGACCTAAGGCTGCTAAGTACCACATCTCTCTCCTTTCTATTGCATGAGTGTGTGGAGAGGGGCTGCTAACTTCCCATTCATTATCTTGCCTATGACCCAAAGCTGCTTAAATCCCACATTTGCATTCTCTTGCTGCTGGTCATAGGGCAGTGCTGGAAGGGTTATGCAATTCCACTCACTACCTTCACCACCACCACTACAGTCCCCATCCTTGCTGTCACTAGAGGATCCAGTAAACCACTGTGATGCATGGTAAAACAAAAACAAAAACAGCCCTGTGAGCTGCTTCACCACTTCATAAAGTTCTATACATGGTTTTGTTTGATCAATAAGTCTCTTATTTCAGATTGATTTTTGGCATCAGGTTGTATGTCCCTCCATTTCTTCTAGTTACCTATGTTTTTAGTTGATTTTCTCCAACATGGTTCCTCCTCTAGTCAGCCATGTTGAATCCTTTTTCACTTCTTTCATAAGGTTGATACCTAAGGATTTAACTTTTAGATGTTATTATGAATGATACTGTGTTCCTAATTTCTTTTTCAGTGAGTTCATCGTTAATATATAGGAATACTATTGATTTTTGTGTGGTTATTTTATATCTTGTCACATTACTGAATTTTGTTATAATTCTAGGAGTCTTTTGTTGGAACTTTTTGGGTCTTGTAAGTAAAGCATGATGCCATCTGCAAATAGTGATATTTTGACTTTGTCCTTTCCTATCTGTATCTTTTTTTTTTTTGTCTTTGAGATAGGGTCTCACTATGCAGTTCAAGCTGGCCATGAGATCACTTTTGGTAGCCCAGGCTGGTCTTGAACTTGCACCACCAATCCTGCCTCAGCCTCCCCTTTTACTTCTTTCTCTTGCTCTATATCTTTGGCTAATGTTTCAAGGATGATGTTGAACAGAATTGGCCATAGTGAATAGCTCTATTTTGTTTCTGATTTTAGAGAAAAAACTTTTAGCTTTTCCCCATTCAGTATGATTTTGGTAGGGAGTTGGTCATTAATGGCTTTTACCTTATTGTATACCTATAACTATTTTATTCACAGTTTTTATTTTGGAGTTACGTTGGATTTTGTTGAAGGCTTTTTCTTCATCTATTGAGATGATCATGTGAATTTTTTCTTGTTTCTATATGTGATGAATTATATTTAGTAGTAGTAGTAGTAGTAGTCTTTTTGAGATAGGGTCTTACTTTGCAGTTCAGGCTAGCATTGAGCTTATTTTGCAGACAAGGCTGATCTCAAACTCACAACAGTCCTCCTACCTCAACTTCCCAAGTATTGGGATTACAGGCATGTGCCACCACACTTGGCCCTGAATTATTTTTACTGATTTTCATATGTTAAACCTTCCTTGCATTCCTACAGGGGAATCTACTTGTCATGGTGTGTGATATTTTTGGTAATTTGTCACATTCTGTTTGTCAGTATCTAATTAAGGATTTTTGCATCTGTGTTCATTAGAGATATTGGCCTATAGTTCTCTTTTTTGGCTGGATTCTCACCTGGTTTGGGAATAGAGATGTTAGCTTCTGAAATGATTTTAGAAGTATTTGTTCAATTACCTGTACTGTAACAGCATATAACTCAGTGGAGTCCCAAATTTCCTGTTCAGGGAAATTATGGGGCTGCAGAGGACAGTGACTGATGATGTACAATGTGCCTAAGTAGAGTCACCTAGAGAGAAAACATTCTCTCAGGCTTCCACAGAGAGCAAAATGGTTAAGTACTGGCTGTGATTCATCAGATGGCCGACACTGACAAAAGTGTTGCAAATCATAGTACATCACAGTAAACTCTGAGGGGACCTGACTGACCTTGTCAGATACAAAAGTTACATATTCTTTGCAACATAGGTCTTGCTTTATCTTGGTCTTAACCATCCAGCAGAAAAGTCTGACCATGAGGTATAAAAAGGAAAGCCATAATGGTACGCTGAGTTGTAAAAGGCTCAAGTCAACAGGTCCCAATAATGTCAGATAAAGTGATAATACACTACTGTTATGGACTATTGGACTTTTCTCTTTGTGCAATGAAAAGAAAGATCTGCACTAATGATGTTTAGACAACAAATCATGTCTGCACCTTCTACTCTGAAGAACTACAATGACGATAACATTATGTAACATATTAACTATTGTAAAAAAATAATAATAAATATAAATAAAAAGAAATATTTGTTCAATTAAAAATTTTGGGAAGCATTTGTGTTGGGTCTTTTGTTTTTTCAAAGAACAGGCTCTTCAATTCACTGATTCATTGGATTAATTTTTTAGTGTCCATTACATCACTTTCTGCCTTGAGGTTCATAATTTCCTTCCTTGTAGAAGCTCTAAGTTTGGATTGCTATTCTTTTTGAAACTTTGAGGTGCATAATTAGGTAATTTATATGGGCTCATTCTGTTTTTCTGGTGTGGACGTTCATCACTATAAACTTCCTTCATAGGAGAGGGATTTTTTTCTTTGGCTGGCTCAGGTGGCCTTAAGTGGGGTCTGGTAAGCCATGTAGAGGTGGGAATTGAACTGCAGTCCTCTGCGTCTCACTGGGCTTGCCCCAGCAGGTGCTTGAATAATTGAGCCAATCTGCAAGCCCCCTAAACTTCCTTCATAGGAATGTTTTCATTGTGTCCCATAGGTTGTGGTATGTTTTACTGGCATTATCATTTAGTTATAGGTACTACCTTGTTTCTCTGTTTCTTCTGTGACTCATTGATTATTTAAAAGTGCATTGTTTAATTTCCACATGTTTGCATAGTTTTGTGGTTCCTTTTGCTATTGATTTCTAGTTTTATTGCACTGTGATATGATAATATGTATGGCAAAATTTCAGTTCTTTTGGATTTGTTTAGGTATGTTTTCTTTGCTGGTATGTAGTCTAGTTTAGAGAAAGTACCACAGCTGACTAAAAAGAATGTGCATTGTATTTTTCTTGGGTGGAACACAGACACACACAGACACACAGACACACACACACACACACACACCATATATATATATATATATATATATATATATGAAGGTTTTGTTCAACTCTGATATTTCCTCATTGGTTTTTAATTTAGTTGATCTATCTATTTGTGATAACAGCATATTGAGATTCCCCACTATATTTGTATTGATGCTTATGTGATATCTTATGTCCTCTAGAATTTGTTTTATGAAGTTGGATGTAATTGTTATCTCTTACTGTTGAATAGTTTTGTTAGCCAATACATAATTGTAAGAGCAGATTAAAGGACCATAGAAAACACAAGACAAAGCCCAGATGAGGAACATAAAATTATCACATGCTTATCATATACCATGTGTTTGCAAAAATGTATCCTTACGAAAATGTTACTCATGCTGCATGGTTAAGAAATTACCAACTAATCTTGTCCCATTCCCAGAAGGAAAACCTAAGACTAGAATACACCAGTCAGTGAAATAGTTACTTTTAGAAACAGCTAATCATATAAGTATGAGGTAGAGCAATTTCACTGGGCATCCCCAGTGGGCATTCCAATTGGGCCTCCTGTCTTGCAACTTACTCTGATGCTAAGATAATGCTTCTGTTTTCTCTACCTTTCCTACTCTTTAAACTTTCACTTTGTACTACATCGTTCTGGACTTTCCCATTTTCCACTAAGAGCCCTACTTCCTCCTTCTTCTTCAAAGTAAGGGCAAGGACTTGAGGAAGAACAGAAGGTCATTCTGGGGTACTCTAACCCCCCAGAAATCCCCATATTGGATGCAACATGTTTGTCTTTGTGACTTCTAATCAGCTTTGGCTTGAGAGTTTCTTTGTCTGAAAATAGGATAGCTATTCTTGTTCGTTTTCAGATTACTGTTGCATGAAATATTGGTTTTCATCCTTTAATATTTAGTCTATGAAATTTTTTGTGTGTATTAAATGTGTTTCTTGTATACATCATGTTAGGTTTTGTTTTTTGATCCATTCTGTTAATCTGTGTCCTTTGATTGGCTAGTTAAGTCTGCTGACATGGATAGTTATAATTGAAAGATATTGACATGTACCTATTATTGGATTAGTTTCCTGCTGCTGCTTTGCCTCCTTTCTCTCCTACCTAGTTATTGTGCCTATCTGATGTATGCATTTTGTTGGTCTTCTGACACTGTTAGCTTCTAGAATTTGGGAGGAGGGAGTGTAGTTTTAGTGGGTTTTCTTTATCATAGATGTATCTTATCAGGGCTGGGGAGATAGCTCCATGGCACAAGTGCCTGCCTGGCAAGTGCAAGGTCGTGAGTTTGAAACCTGGTTCCACAAGAAAAAAGAAGTATCTTATTTGTTCATCAATTTTGAGAGATAATTTCACAAGCTATAACAATCTGGGCTGAAAATTGTTTTCTTTAAGTGCTTGAAATATTTCATATCATGTTCTCCTTGCCTTTAAGGTCTGTGTTGAGAAATCTGTTGTAATTCTAATAGGTTTTCTTTCAGAAGTAATTGGTTGTTTTTGACTAGCGGCCTTTAAGATTCTGTTCTTGTATTGTATTTCTGGTAATTTTAACAATAGCTTTAATTACTATGTGGTACAGAATGGATTTTTGCTAGTCCTGGCTATTCAGGGTTATGTATGCTTCATTTATCTCTGTATTAAATACTTTTCCAAAGTCTGGAAAGTTTCCGTTATTATTTTTTTTTTTCATTTGTGTATTTGGTACAGGGTCTCAGTATGTAGATTGTACTCATTGTGATCCTCCTATTTTCAGCCTCCCCAATGCTGGAATTTCAGGGGTGCGCCACCATGCCTGGACTCTGTCGCAGGCTCAGTGAGCCATGGGAGTGGGGCCAGCATGGCATGCAGGACTGGGGATTGAACCCTGGTCCCTGTGCTTGCCAAAGCAGGCACTTTGTCCATTGGGCTATCTTGCTAGTCCTCTGCTATTGTTTTTGTAGGCAGATTTTTTATGCCCTTTATGCTGTCTTCTGATTTCCATTAATTCCAACAGTTCTTATATTAGATCTTTTTTGGGTCATGTAGGAGCTGTTGGATCAATTTTTCATGCTCTCTGTAGCTTATGATCTTCTTCCCTTATTGTCTATGTACTGATTTTGAGGGATTTGGGTGTGTGGGGGTGGCAGTTTGTTTCTTTGCCTTTTTATGTTTCTGATTTTTGTTTCTTAGGGGGTGTTTTTGTGCTGAGATTCACAAATTCTTTGACTCCATGCTTCATGCTTCAGAAGTGAGCCATAGTACTGTTTATGATCCCTCAGGCAACACAGCTATTGAAATAGAAACAAAACCATTTGCTGGCTACTATTAAGCTACTTTTCTATTGTAGTAAGAATGGTACATTATTGGTTTTTAAGGTATACTAACATCCAGTTGGTCTTTGATGGTATGACTATTGCTGGTGCTATGACTGCCAGGGTGGTATAAGCATCTCTTTTAATTGAAGAGTATATGTTGAAACATATAAATATTCTCCACAAAATTGCTTGCTTGAGACAGGTGTCCCATTGCTTGGGCAAAAGAGTGCCATAAGACAGTGTATTTCTCATTCATAGTAAAGTTTCAGAAAAAGCAAATTTTTAAAATTTTATAAGGGGCTAAGGACAGGAATGGAGATTAACTGTAGGAGCATGAATAATCTTATTAGAGCAACAATAATGTTCCAAGACTGTCTTAATTATGATGGCTGCAGTATTTTGTAAACTTTCTTCAAAAATTATATTTTATAATATGTACTATCAACTTTGTTGAACTGTGTTCTTTTAAAGAATCAACATTCAGATCTGCAATGTGCACAAGTACATTTTTCTGAAGATGATCTTCCTGAGAACCATTTGTGCTTAAGTTACGCAAGTTCACCTTTCTCAGCACTCCTTTTTGTTTGATCAAAAAAGTCGAAAATCAGTCTTCTCTCATCCTCATAGTACTATGATTTGTTGACTCTGAGTGCAGAAACACTCATTTGCAATAAAAAGACTATTTTAATATCGGTTACTGGTATCCCTTTTAATGATTGGTATCTGAAGACTTCCTATGTTGACTTAATTCAGTTATGAATAGAGCCTGGCATCGGAAATTAGGTGTTTCCACCTGTGTTGGGATATTCTGTACTTTAATATATCATGGAATAAACAATTGGATACATTGACAGTCTTCATTTAAAAATCTTAGTTTTCCACACCTCATCTCTTACCAGGAGCATATATATGTGGATGAGTTTAATAGGAGCAATGTGAAGTAGCATTGATACAAAACATATAACACTGATGATAGTAGCTTTCAGAGACTTTAAATGTATGCAACTTTTTCCCACATTCATCGAAGGTTGTGTTGCTAATCATGAGGAATATTGCCTTTAAACAGATGAAGTAAACTATTCAGTGAAAACGAATTAGTGGAACTTCCAGATTTCTCAAGATATATTGGATGAAAGCCATGAATAACAATGTCACTTGACTTCTTTAGATTCAATATGAGTTGAACAGGAAGGTGGTATAAGCACGTTTTACCAAGTCTTATGGGATCTGTGGTGGATTAGCTAACGGTCAACTTGTAACACCAACTGAACTGAATGAGCATGGTTCTGAGTATGCTGGGCCAACCTGAGGGTTATTGTCAACAGCATAAAAAAGAAGAACTGAAAGGGAAGATGCTGTGCTGTTGATTCTCCTGAAGAAGGTTTTCATACTGGTTTTCCTGATACGAATTCAGCTGTTCTTATTGTTGGAGGAGCTCAGGTGATTGCTGCTGCTGAGGATGGCTGTGATTTTTTTTTAAAGAGTAGAATATATTTATTTGGGGAAAGAAAATTTCTGTCTGAGAGAGAGATAGAGGGGGTCCCAAGTGAGTTGCCATTGACTCTGCCTTTGCTAGGGATTTTTATAAAACAAATGCATGATGTGAGGTTGGTCCAAAGTGAGTAAAATGGGAAACCACAAGGTGGGCATGGGGTGGGAAAAAACCTGTGGTCGGCCAATAAGATTATGAGTTTAATTACTCAGATAAAATTGATTAAATTGGGACCAAAGGTTGAAGCAAATCATGCAGCAAGCAAGCATGAATACAGAACAAGGGCTTTTCCTATAGGAGATTAGGTTAGTGGCTCTTTCTGGCTTTCTCAAGGTGATCTATACCTATTTAGCATATCAATCTCTAATGTTTATCCTTAGGAAGTTTGTTTTTATCTTTTGTCTTAAGGTCTGGAGGACCTCCTGTCTCTTCAATAGCTATCTCTTGCATTGGCTTCCTCAAGGGCTTAGCCTTATGTGATCATCTATGAATTTTTTAATCTAACATAGTTGCCTATAATATTCCCCTCTGAAGAAGTACCCTAAACTGTCATAAAGGAGTAATGAGTGATGACCAATCTGCCTT
>PVKN010030456.1:0-12729 GCA_004027915.1 Capromys pilorides
GGAGTTGAGCTGGCTGCTGTGTAATGAGAACTCACTGTTAGAAACAGAAAGCACACAGCAGAATCGCTGTGCTATTCTTACGGAAGGAGCAGTTTACAAGTATCTTTACTGTCCTTGCACCCATAGATATGAATGGGAAAAAAAGAACACTTTTGCAGTTTCTGTGCAGTAGCAGTTGAATGTGGAGGAACTTCACAAAGGCTTTATCTCACCAAAGGGCATGCTGTGAAACACTTGGGATACTGTTCCTTGTAGAATGGCATCCGTACCCAAAATGAATTTTCAGCTGGAGTTCTGTGTTTAGCTAAACCAGAGAAAATACTTTTGTGTTTCTACCTTTCCACACATTGTGGAGTTGAGCTGGCTGCTGTGTAATGAGAAATCACTGTTAGAAACAGAAAGCACACAGCAGAATCGCTGTGCTGTTCTTGGGCAAAGAGCAGTTTACAAGTATCTCTTCCACCCCAGCACCCATAGAAATGAATGGGAAAGAAACAATGCGTGCTCAGTTTCTGCGCAGTAACAGTTGAAAGTGAAGCAACTTCACAAATGCTTTAACTCACGAAAAGGCATGCTATAAAACACTTGGGATTGTGATCCTTTTAGGATAACGTCCATACCCAAGGTGAAATTTAGCTGGAGTTGTGTGTTTAGCTAAACCGGAGAGAGCACTTTGGTGTTTCTACCTTCACACTCATTGTGGAGTTGAGCTGCTGCTGTGTAATAAGAAATCACTGTTAGAAACAGAAAGCACACAGCAGAATCGCTGTGCTGTTCTTAGGGAAAGCGCAGTTTACAAGTACCTCTATCCCCCTTGCACCCATAGGAATGAATGGGAAAGAAAGAACACTTGTACAGTTTCTGCGCAGTAACAGTTCAAAGTGAAGCAACTTCACAGATGCTTTTACTCACCAAAGAGCATGCTGTGGAAGAGTTGGGATACTGTTCCTTTCAGAATGACATCCGTTCCCAAAGTGAATTTTGAGCTGGAGTTCTGTGTTTAGCTAAGCCAGAGAAAACACTTTGGTGTTTCTACCTTCACACGCATTGTGGAGTTGAGCTGGCTGGTGTGTAATGAGAACTCACTGTTAGAAACAGAAAGCACACAGCAGAATCGCTGTGCTGTTCTTAGGGAAAGAGCAGTTTACAAGTATCTGTACCGCCCTTGCACCCATAGGAATGAATGGGAAGGAAAGAACACTTGTGCAGTTTCTGTGCAGTAACAGTTGAAAGTGAAGCAACATCACAAATGCTTTATCTCAACAAAGGGCATGCTGTGAAACACTTGGGATACTGTTCCTTTTAGAATGACATCCGTACCCAAAGTGAATTTTCAGCTTGAGTTCTGTGTCTAGCTAAATCGGAGAAAACACTTTGCTGTTTCTACCTTCACACACATTGTGGAGTTGAGCTGGCTGCTGTGTAATGAGAACTCACTGTGAGAAACAGAAAGCACACAGCAGAATTGCTGTGCTGTTCTTACTGAAAAGCGTAGTTTACAAGTATCTCTACCACCCTTGGACCCACAGGAATGAATGTGAAAGAAACAACACTTGTACAGTTTCTGCGTAGTAACAGTTCAAAGTGTAGCCACTTGACAAATGCTTTAACTCACCAAAGGACATGCTGTGGAACACTTGGGATACTGTTCCTTTTAGAATGACATCCGTACCCAAAGTGAATTTTCAGCTGGAGTTCTGTGTTTAGCTAAACCAGAGAAAACACTTTGGTGTTTGTAGCTTCACACACATTGTGGAGTTGAGCTGGCTGCTGTGTCATGAGAACTCACTGTTAGAAACAGAAAGCACACAGCAGAATCGCTGTGCTGTTCTTAGGGAAAGCGCAGTTTACAAGTACCTCTACCAGCCTTGCACCCATAGGAATGAATGGGAAAGAAAGAACACTTGTACAGTTTCTGCGCAGTAACAGTTCAAAGTGAAGCAACTTCACAAATGTTTTAACTCATCAAAGGGCATGCTGTGGAACAGTTGGGATACTGTTCCTTTCAGAATGACATCCGTACCCTAAGTGAATTTTCAGCTGGAGTTCTGTGTTTAGCTAAACCGGAGAAAATACTTTGGTGTTTCTACCTTCACACACATTGTGGAGTCGAGCTGGCTGCTGTGTAATCGGAACTCACTGTGAGAAACAAAAAGCACACAGCAGAATCGCTGTGCTGTTCTTAGGTAAAGAGCAGTTTACAAGTATCTCTACCGCCCTTGCACCCATAGGAATGAATGGGAAAGAAAGAACACTAGTGCAGTTTCTGTGCAGTAATAGTTGAAACTGAAGCAAGTTCACAAATGCTTTATCTCACCAAAGGGCATGCTGTAAAACACTTGAGATACTGTTCCTTTTAGAATGACATCCGTACCCAAAGTGAATTTTCAGCTTGAGTTCTGTGTTTAGCTAAATCGGAGAAAAGACTTTGGTGTTTCTACCTTCACACACATTGTGGAGTTGAGCTGGCTGCTGTGTAATGAGAACTCACTGTTAGAAACCGAAAGCATACAGCAGAATCGCTGTGCTATTCTTACGGAAAGAGCAGTTTACAAGTACCTCTACTGCCCTTGCACCAATAGATATGAATGTGAAAGAAAGAACACTTTTGCAGTTTCTGTGCAGTAACAGTTGAAAGTGGAGCAACTTCACAAATGCTTTATCTCACCAAATGTCATGCTGCGGAACACTTGGGATACTGTTCCTTTTAGAATCATATTCGTACCTAAAGTGAATTTTCAGCTGGATTTCTGTGTTTAGCTAAACCGGAGAAAACACTTTGGAGTTTCTACCTTCACACGCATTGTGGAATTGAGCTGGCTGCTGTGTAATGAGAACTCACTGTTAGAAACAGAAAGCACACAGCACAATCGCTGTGCTGTTCTTAGGGAAAGAGCAGTTTACAAGTATATCTACGGCCCTTGCACCCATAGGAATGAATGGAAAGAAACAACACTTGTAGAGTTTCTGTGCAGTAACAGTTGAAAATGATGCAACTTCACAAATGCTTTAACTCACCAAAGGGCATGCTGTGAAATACTTGGGATAGTGATCCTTTAAAAATGACATTCGTACCCAAAGTGAATTTTCACCTGGAGTTCTGTGTTTAGCTAATCCGGAGAAAATACTTTGGTGTTTCTACCTTCACACACATTGTGGAGTTGAGCTGGCTGCTGTGTAATGAGAACTCACTGTTAGAAACAGAATGCTCAGCGCAGAATCGCTGTTCTGTTGTTATGGAAAGAGAAGTTTACAAGTATCATTACAACTCTTGCACCGATAGAAATGAATGGGAAAGAAAGAACACTTGTGCAGTGTCTGTTCAGTAACAATTGAAAGTGAAGTAACTTCACAAATGCTTTAACTCACCAAAGGGCATGCTGTGAAACACTTGGGATAATGATCCTTTTAGAAAGACATCGGTATCAAAAGTGAATTTTCAGCTGAAGTTCTCTGTTTAGCTAAACCGGAGAAAATATATTGCTGTTTCTCCCTTCACACACATTGTGGAGTTAAGCTGGCGGCTCTGTAATGAGAACTCACTCTTAGAAACAGAAAGCACACAACAGAATCGCTGTGCTGTTCTTAGGGAAAGAGAAGTTTACAAGTATCTCTACACCTCTTCCACCCATAGGAATGATTAGGAAAGAAAGAACACTGGTGCAGTGTCTGCGCAGTAAGAGTTGAAAGTGAAGCAACTTCACAAATGCTTTAAATCAAAAAAAGGGCATGCTGTGAAACACTGGGGATACTGTTTCTTTCACAATGAAATCCGGACACAAAAGAGGATTTCAGCTGTAGTTCTGTGTTTAGCTGAGCTGTTTTCTTTAGGATGACATCCATACCCAAAGTGAATTTTCAGCTGGAGTTTTGTGTTTAGCTAAACCGGAGAGAAGACTTTGATGTTTATACCTGCACACACAATGTGGAGTTGAGCTGGCTGCTGTGTAATGAGAACTCACTGTTAGAAACAGAAAGTGCACAGCAGAATCGCTGTGCTGTTCTTAAAGGAAGAGAAGTTTACAAGTATCTCTACCGCCCTTGCATCCATTGGAATGAATGGGAAAGAAAGAACACTTGTGCAGTTTCTGTGCAGTAACAGTTGAAAGTGAAGCAACTTCACAAATGCTTTAACTCACCAAAGGGCATGCTGAGAAACACTTGGGATACTGTTCCTTTTAGAATGACATCCATACTCAAAGAGAATTTTCAGCTGGAGGTCTGTGTTTAGCTAAACCAGAGAATAACTTTAGTCTTTCTCTCTTCACACACATTTTGGAGCGGAGCTGGCTGCTGTGTAATGAGAACTCACTGTTACAAACAGAAAGCACAACAGAATCTCTGTGCTGTTGTTATTGAAAGAGAAGTTTACAAGTATCTCTACTAACCTTATAACCATAGGAATGAATGGGAAAGAAAGAACACCTGTGCAGTTTTTATGCAGTAACATTTGAAAGTGAAGCAACTTCACAAATGCTTTAACTCACTAAAGGGCATGCCTTGAAACACTTGAGATACTGTATCTTTTACAAAGACATTCATATCAAAAGTGAATTTTCAGCTGGAGTTCTGTTTTTAGCTAAACCGGAGAAAACACTTTGCTGTTTCTACCTTCTCACACATTGTGGAGTTGAGCTGGCTGCTGTGTAATGAGAACTCACTGTTAGAAACAGAAAGCACAAAACAGAACCGCTGTTCAGTTCTTAGGGAAAGAGCAGTTTACAAGTATCTCTACTGCGAATGCAACCGGAGGAATGAATGGGAACGAAAGAACACTTGTGCAGTTTTTGTTCAGCAACAGGTGAAAGTGAAGCAACTTCACAAATGCTTCAACTCACCAAAGGGCATGCTTTGAAACACTGGGGATAATGTTCCTTTTAGAATGACATCCATACCCAAAGTGAATTTTCAGCTTGAGTTCTTTGTTTATCTAAACCTTAAGAAAATACTTTGGTGTTTCTCCCTTCACACACATTGTGGAATTGAGATGGCTGCTGTGTCATGAGAACGAGTTGTTAGAAACACAAATCACATAGCAGAATTGCTGTGCTGTTCTTAGGGAAAGAGAAGTTTAGAAGTATCTCTACAACCCTTGCACTCATAGGAATGAATGGGAAAGAAAGAACATTTGTGCAGTTTCTGTTCAATAACAGTTGAATGTGAAGCAACTTAACAAATGCTTTAACTCACCAAAGGGCATGCTGTGAAACACTTGGTGTTCTGTTCCTTTTAGAATGACATCTGTATCAAAAGTGAATTTTCAGCTGAAATTCTGCATTTAGCTAAACCGCAGGAAAGACTTTGGTTTTTCTCCTTTCACACACATTGTGGAGTTGAGCTGGCTGCTGTGTAATGTGAACTCACTTTTAGAAACAGAAAGCACACAACAGAATCGCTGCTTTGTTCTTAATGAAAGTGCAGTTTTAAAGTATCTCTACTGCCCTTGCACCCCTAGGAATGAATGGAAAAGAAAGAACACTTGTGCAGTTTCTGTGTGGTAACAGTTCAATGTGAAGCAACTTCACAAATGCTTTTACTCACCAAAGGTCATGCTGCTAAACACTTGGGATACTGTTCCTTTTAGAATGACATCCGTACCCAAAGTGAATTTTCAGCTGGAGTTCTGTGTTTAGCTCAACAGGAGAGAAGACTTTGCTGTTTCTCCCTTCAAACACATTGTGGAGTTCAACTGGCTGCTGTGTAATGAAAACTCACTGTTAGAAACAGAAAGTGCACAACAGAATCGCGGTTCTGTTCTTAGGGAAATAGCAGTTTACAAGTATCTCTACTGCCCTTGCACCCATACGAATGCAGGGGAAAGGAGAAACACTTGTGCAGTTTCTGAGCTGTAACAGTTGAAAGTGAAGCAACTTCACAAATGCTTTAACTCACCAAAGGGCATGCTGTGAAACACTTGGGATACTGTTCCTCGTAGAATGACATCCATACCCAAACTGAGTTTTCACATTGAGTTCTGTGTTTACCTAAAGTGGAGAAAATACTTTGGTGTTTCTAACTTCACACACATTGTGATGTTGAGCGAGCTGCTTTTTAATGAGAACTCACTGATAGACACAAAAAGAACACAGCAGAATCGCTGTGCTGTTCTTAAGGAAATAGATGTTTACACGAATCTCTTCTGCTCTTGCTTCCATAGGAATGAATGGGAAAGAAAGAACACTTGAGCAGCTTCTGTGCAGTACCAGTTGAAAGTGAAGCAACTTCACAAATGTTTTAACTCACCAAAGGGCATGCAGTGAAACACTTGGGATACTGTTCTTTGGAACGACATCCGTATCAAAAGTGAATTATCACTTGAAGTTCTGCTTTTAGCTGAACCAGAGAAAAGACTTTGCTGTTTCTCCCTTCACACACATTGTGGAGATGAGCTGGCTGCGGTGTAATTAGAACTCACTGTTAGAAACAGAAAGCACAGAACAGAATCGCTGTTCTTTTCCTAGGTAAAGAGCAATTTACGAGTATCTCTACTGCCCTTCCACCCCTAGGAATGAATGGGAAAGAAAGAACACTTGCGCTGTTTCTGGGCAGTAACATTTGAAAGTGAAGTAACTTCACAAATGCTTTAACTCACCAAATGACGTGCTGTGAAACACTTGGGATACTGTTCCTTTTAGAATGACATCCGTACCCAAAGTGAATTTTCAGCTGGAGTTTTGTGTTTAGCTAAAGCGAAGAAAATACTTTGGTGTTTCTACCTTCACAGACATTGGGGAGTTCAGCTGGTTGCTGTGTAATGAGAATTAACGTTTAGAATGAGAAAAAACACAGCACAATCGCTGTACTTTTCTTAAGGAAGGGGAAGTTTACAATTATCTCTAATGCCCTTGCACCCATAAAAATGAATGGGAAAGAAAGAACATTTGTGCAGTTTCTGTGCAGAAACAGTTGAAAGTGCAGCAACTTCACAAATGCTTTAAATCACAAAAGGGCATGGTGTGAAACACTGGGGATACTGTTCCTTTTAGAATGATATCCATGCCCAAAGAGAATTTTCAGCTGGAGTTTTGTGTTTACCTAAAGCGGAGAAAATACTTTGGTGTTTCTACCTTCACACACAATGTGGAGTTGAGCTGGCTGCTGTGTAATAAGAACTCACTGTTAGAAACAGACAGCACAGAACAGAATCGCTGTTCTGTTCCTAGGGAAAGAGCAGTTTACGAGTATCTCTACTGCCCTTGCACCCCTAGGAATGAATGGGAAAGAAAGAACACTTGTGCAATTTCTGTGCAGTAATATTTGAAAGTGAGGTAACTTCACAAATGCTTTAACTCACCAAATGGCATGCTGTGAAACACTTGGGATACTGTTCCTTTTAGACTGAAATCCATACCCAAAGTGAATTTTCAGCTGGAGTTTTTTATTTAGCTAAAGCGGGAAAATACTTTGGTGTTTCTACCTTCACAGAAATTCGGGAGTACATCTCGTTGCTGTGCAATGAGAATTAACTTTTAGAATGAGAAAAAACACAGCACAATCGCTGTGCGGTTCTTAGGGAAAGAGAAGTTTACCATTATATCTACCGCACTTGCACCCATAGGAATGAATGGAAAAGAAAGAACACTTGTGCTGTTTCTGTGCAATAACAGTTCAAAGTGAAGTAACTTCACATATGCTTTAACTCACCTAATGACATTCTGTGAAACACTTGGGATACTGTTCCTCTTAGAATCACATCCTTATCAAAAGTGAATTTTCAACTGAATTTCTGTGTTTAGCGATTCCGCAGAAAAGACTTTGCTGTTTGTCCATTCACACACATTGTGCAGTTGAGCTGACTGCTGTGTAATGAGAACTCAGTGTTAGAAACAGAAAGCACACAATAGAATCGCTCTGTTGTTCTTAAGGAAAGAGCAGTTTACAAGTATCTCTACTGCTCTTGCACCCATAGCAATGAATGGGAAAGAAAGAACACTTGTGCAGTTTCTGTGCAGTAACAGTTGAAAGTGAACAAACTTCAAAAATGCTTTAACTCACCAAAGGGTATGCTGTGAAACACTTGGGATAATGTTCCTTTTAGGATGACATCCATACCCCAAGTGAATTTTCAGCTGGAGATTTGTGTTTAGCTAAATTGGAGAAAATACTTTGGTGTTTCTACCTTCACACCCATTGTGGAGCTGAGCGGGCTGCTGTGTAATGAGAACCCACTGTTATAAAGAGACAGTGCACAGCAGAATCGCTGTGCTGTTCATAGGGAAAAAGCAGTTTACAAGTATCTCTGCAACCCTTGCACCCTTAGGAATGACTGGGAAAGAAGGAACACTTGTGCAGTATCTGTGAAGTAACAGTTGAAAGTGAAGCAACTTCACAAATGCTTTAACTCACCAAAGGACATGCTGTGAAACATTTGGGTAACTGTTCCTTTTAGAAAGACATCCGTTTCAAATGTGAATTTTCAGATGAAGTTCTGTGTTTAGCTCAACAGGAGAAAAGACTTTACTGTTTCTACCTTCAAACACATTGTGGAGTTGAACTGGCTGCTGTGTAATGAAAACTCACTGTTAGAAACAGAAAGTGCACAACAGAATCGAGGTTCTATTCTTAGGAAAATAGCAGTTTACAAGTATCTCTACTGCCCTTGCACCCATAGGAATGAATGGGAAAGGAAAAACACTTGTGCAGTTGCTGTGCATTAACAGTTGAAAGTGAAGCAACTTCACAAATGCTTTAGCTCACCAAAGGGCATGTTGTGAAACACTTGGGATACTGTTCCTTGTAGAATGACATCCATACCCAAACTGAATTTTCACCTTGAGTTCTGTGTTTAGCTAAACTGGAGAAAATACTTTGGTGTTTCTAACTTCACACACATTGTGATGTTGAGCTAGCTGGTGTTTAATGAGAACTCACTGTTAGACGCAGAAAGCACACAGGAGAATCGCTGTGCTGTTCTTAAGAAAATAGATGTTTACACGAATCTCTACTGCCCTTGCACCTATAGGAATGAATGGGAAAGAAAGAACACTGAAGCAGTTTCTGTGCAGTACCAGTTGAAAGTGAAACAACTTCACAAATGCTTTAACTTACCATAGGGCATGCAGTGAAACACTTGGGATACTGTTCCTTTGAAATGCCATCCGTATCAAAAGTGAATTTTCAGCTGAAGTTCTTCGTTTAGCTAAACCAGAGAAAGACTTTGCTGTTTCTCCCTTCACACACATTGTGGAGTTGAGCTGGCTGCTGTGTAATGAGAGCTCACTGTTAGAAACAGAAAGCACAGAAGAGAATCGCTGTTCTGTTCTTAGGGAAAGAGCAGTTTACGAGTATCTCTACTGCCCTTGCACCCCTAGGAGTGAATGGGAAAGAAAGAACACTTGTGCAGTTTCTGTGCAGTAACATTTGAAAGTGAAGTAACTTCACAAATGCTTTAACTCACCAAATGACATGCTGTGAAACACTTGGGATACTGTTCCTTTTAGAATGACATCCATACCCAAAGTGAATTTTCCGCTGGAGTTTTGTGTTTACCTAAAGCGGAGAAAATACTTCGGTGTTTCTACCTTCACAGATATTGGGGAGTTCAACTGGTTGCTGTGTAATGAGAATTAACGGTTAGAATGAGAAAAAACACAGCACAATCGCTGTGCTGTTCTTAGGGAAAGAGAAGTTTACAATTTTCTCTACCTCCCTTGCACCCATAAGAATGAATGGGAAAGAAAGAACACTTGTGGAGTTTCGGTGCAGTAACAGTTCAAAGTGAAGCAACTTCACATATGCCTTAACTCACCTAATGGCATTCTGTGAAACACTTGGGATACTGTTCCTTTTAGAATCACATCCGTATCAAAAGTGAATTTTCAGCTGAAGTTCTGTGTTTAGCGAATCCGCAGAAAGGACTTTGCTGTTTCTCCCTTCACACACATTGTGCAATTGAGCTGACTGCTGTGTAATAAGAACTCAGTGTTAGAAACAGAAAGCACGCAACAGAATCGCTGTGTTGTTCTTAAGGAAAGAGCAGTTTACAAGTATCTCTACTGCCCTTGCACCCATCGCAATGAACGGGAAAGAAAGAACACTTGTGCAGTTTCTGTGCAGTAATTGTTGAATGTGAAGCAACTTCACAAATGCTTTAAGTCACCAAAGGGCATGCAGTGAAACATTTGGGATACTGTTCCTTTTAGAATGACATCCATACCCGAAGTGAATTTTTACCTGGAGTTTTTTGTTTAGCTAAACCTGAGAAAAGACTTTAATGTTTCTACCTTCACACACATTGTGTAGTTGAGCTGGCTTCTGTGTAATGAGAACTCGCTGTTAGAAACAGAAAGCACACAGCAGAATCACTGTGCAGTTCTTAGGGAAAGACAAGATTACAAGTATCTCTACCGTCTTGCACCCATAGGAATGAATGGGAAAGTAAGAATATTTGTGCAGTTTCTGTGCAGAAACAGTTGAAAGTGAAGCAACTTCACAAATGCTTTAAATCACCAAAGGGCATGGTGTGAAACACTTGGGATACTGTTCCTTTTAGAATGATATTCAAACCCAAAGTGAATTTTCAGCTGGAGTTTTGTGTTTAGCTAAACCGGAGAAATGACTTTGGTGTTTCTACCTTCACACACAATGTGGAGTTGAGCTGGCAACTTTGTAATGAGAACTCACTGTTATAAACAGATAGCACACAGCAGAATCGCTGTGCTGTTCTTAGGGAAAGAGCAGTTTACAAGTATCTCTACTGCCCTTGCACCCATAGGAATGAATGGGAAAGAAAGATCACTTGTGCAGTTTCTGCGCAGAAACAGTTGAAAGTGAAGGAACTTCACAAATGCTTTAAGTAACCAAATGGCATGCTGTGAAACACTTGGGATACTGTTCATTTCAGAATGACCTCCGTAGCCAAAGTGAACTTTCAGCTGAAGTTCTGTGTTTAGCTAAACCGGAGAAAAGACTTTGGTGTTTCTACCTTCACACACATTGTCGAGTGTAGCTGGCTACTGTGTAATGAGAACTCACTGTTAGAAACAGAAAGCACACAACAGAGGCGCCTGCCTGGAACTTCTTCTCGCCCGCGGCAAACGCTGGGTTCCCCCCACGCCGCAGCCCCTGCCTGGAACTTCTTCTCGCCCGCGGCAGACGCCATGTTGCCCCCGTGCCGCCATGCCTGCCTGGAACTTCTTTTCGCCCTCGGGGGATGCCGTGTTCCGTCCGTCCAGGGAGCCTGGAACTCATCCACAGCTGACACTTGTCCAAGGAGCTCTTTGCGCCTGTCCCATGCCACGCCTGTATCCCACCCCCTTTTTGGTTTGACCAGCACACCTACCAGGTAAGGATCTCTGAAACTTTCTTTAATCTCTCTGCACAAGCCCACCTGAACTATAGTCCGAAACCTATCCACCAAACCCTCTGGCCTCCTGCCCTCCCGGTAAGGACCCTCAGCCTGTGTCCATCCTTCGTCTCAACTCCAAAACTCTGACTCTACCCATAGTTCAGAAACACAAGGCCTCACAGCATCCAGTGGACTGAGCGGTCACTCTCAGCCAGGCACCACTGGAGGGGAACAAGCTGGGTGGATGCAGAAAAAATCCCCATAGGTGCTAACAGCATGACTTCACCAAAGTGCATAGCTCACTGCTATACAAAATGATAACAACAAGGAATAAGATGCAAGCACAGGGCCCAAGCCCACCCTAATTAAACACGGGAGATGATGTGGTGGAAGAAAACGAGAATCATGGAGCCAAAGACTCTGAAATTGAGATAGATCGAAAACTACAGAAAATTATGGAGCAATTCAGATCAGAGATAACTTCTGAAATTAAAAAAATCCATAAATTAATAGAATCTGGGATGGGTAAACAATTGCAGAAATGTGTGGAACAAATAAGAACAGAAATAACCCTTGAAGTAAAAAAAAGACATATCTAAATTAATGTCATCTCAAATAGGGGAACAAATGAAGAAAAGTAAAGAGGAGAGCAGAGCAGAAATAATCTCTGAACTAAAGAGAGAAAGAATAACTATAATGAAAGACTTACGCAATATTAAAGAAGACATCGATAAAAAATTGGAGGAGAATAGAAAAATGATGGAGTCCTTGACCGAGCAATATAAGAAAGAAATAGATCCCCTGAAACAGTACCAAAGAGATATACAAGAAAATAAAATCTCAATCACAAGCTGGCAAAACCGTATGAACGAAAGTGAAGATAGAATCTCACATCTTGAAGACACACTCGCAGCTAGTGAAAAGGCAAGAAAGAATCTCTTAAAAACAACCAGGATGCAGGAAAAAATAATTCAACATCTGCAAGATGATGCAAGAATCAACAACGTGAGATTAATAGGAATCAATGAGAAAGAAGGAGTAAATACAAATGATATAAAAAGAATATGGGCAGAAGTAATAGCAGAAAACTTCCCAAATTTGAGAAAACAATCGGATATTCAGGTAACTGAAGCATACAGAACGCCAAATAACATCAACCCGACTAAAAGCACATCAAGACATATAATAATCAAGATCCCAGAAATCCAGCAGAAGAATAACATATTAAAAGCTGCTAGAGAAAAGAAACAGATCACATTTAAAGGAAAACCCATCAGAATAACGGCAGACTTCTCTTCACAAACGATGAAAGGAAGAAGAGCATGGAGCAGAGTGCTTCAAGTTCTCCATGAAAACAAATTTCAGCCTAGACTGCTATACCCGGCAAAACTCTCTTTCAAGTATGAGGGAGAAGTGAAACACTTCCATGACAAGGAACAACT
>PVKN010030457.1:0-12728 GCA_004027915.1 Capromys pilorides
GGAAGGATCAGGGTTTGAACTCACAACCTTGCACTTGCCAGGCAGGCCCTTATGCCATGGAGCTATCTCCCCAACCCCAAAAACATGTTTTCCATTATGGGGTTTTAAGCACCATAGCTGAAGAAGTGATATAGTCCCGCCAGTCTTCACAATGGAAGGTTCAGCATCTCAACAGTGCCAATTTGGAATGGAGGACCAAAGGTGGAAATGAAGTGTTAGTAGACTCCAAGAACAAGAAATTTCAGATTTGACATTAACTACTGCATACGCAGAAAAAGGAAAAAAATGTAGTTCATCTCTCATTTGGTTTTATCACTAGAATAGTGGTTCATGTCAAAGCTAATAACAGAAACAAGGAAGTTTATTCTTAAAAAACACAAAAGTGGTAAATTAAAGTAGTCTTTAATAAGGGCCGGCCAAATAGCTCAGCAGATTAAAGCACCTACAAGCAGGCGCAGGGGTTGGGGATTCAATCCCCGGACTTACTGTGCCGGCACCACCCCTAGAGTGAGCTGAGAGGGCAATTGAGACTGGACATGGTGGTGTGCACCTGTAATCCCAGCTCTTGGGAGGCATAAACAGGCAGATTACTATGAGTCCGATCTAGTAGTGAGACCCTGGACACCCTGTAGACACTTCCTTAAAAATATCAAAAAAGAGAGTGGTCTTTAATAGTTGCAAAAAATAAGCAGCCGAATAAATGTGACTCAATGAATAGAGATTAGTCCCTGAATATGCTGAGAAAAAGAAGTTTAATTAACTGTGCCAGCTTGGGACGGTATGATGTCTTCTTATTCCTCCAGTTGGTTTTTCTCTTTGGCTTTTTATTTAGCCCTTCTATTGCAGGTGGAGGGGGGAGTTGGAGGGGTGGCTAAGGGACCTTTTATGGATGAGCTTCTCTATATCTTTAAAAAGCTGACTTTTGACATTTTCAGAATAATTCTGGGGTGCTGTAAATCCCCAGTATCATTAATGATCTCTTCTTACTCTTATTCTTTGAAAAGAGATTTTGATCATTTGTTCTTAAACAAAAATTGTCTAGCATCATTTTAAAGCCCTCAGAAAATAGAATCTAAAAACTATATTTTGCTGAATATTGCCTCTTAATAGCTGTGTGTTTCAGTGCTCCAAAATGGCACTTTATATTTGCAATTTATTTCTTAAATATGTATCTTCTTTACTGCCCTGTACATTGCTCAAACATGTGCATTTAATATTCTAAAACAATGTACAACTTTCCCTGAATCTTCGGGTTAGAAAGGCAAATTTTATCACCTTGAAATAGGAGATGCACCTCTGATTTTAAAAATATGCTACTTTATGGCCTGACACAAGACTGAGGTAAGAAAAAAAATAAGACAAGTCACAAATCAATTTTAAGAAAAAATGTATTAAAGAAAATATTCTTGCTTATTTTTCTCACTTAGAAACCTTGAAGGTATGAAGCAGCTATTAATGCAGGAAGAACTATCAAATTATAGGCAAACTGATACAAAGCTCTTACACTGAAGATGCTCTTTTAATATATTTCACGTGGAATTATAAGAAATCCTCCTTTCTCCTATTTCAAACTGATTTAACCTCAACAGTAGCCAATGTATTAATGCTAGAGCAAAGTACTTTCAGAGATTAATTTCTATATTTTATAATTAAGGATTTTCTACAACTTTACTATAAACCCAGGAACTGTAAAGAAAAATTTTAACTGTTTAGAGAATGGTATTCTTTGGAACTTGGAGTGAAATAGAGTCGATTGGATCCATATTTATCTCAGCTTCTCCTAAAATAGTTAAAATACAAATATTTTTTTAAAGCATAAATCCATGAAAACAAAAAGACTGGGAAAGAAGATGGCAGTATATGACTTTAGAGGGTAGAGTATAAGACAGAGGGATGACAACTGACTTGGCAGATAAGCCCCGCCCTAAGCCGGCTTGCACATGGCAAGTTCCCACAGCCCAGCCACGTGTACCTGGTGACATGGTGCCAGAAAGTCCAGAGTTCAACGATGCTGGCTCTCAGAATTGTCTTTGGTCCCTTGGAGGTGATTTAATAGTGAATCACTGTGAGCTCTTAAAGCACATCTTTGACACTGCATAGACAAGAGCACATGGTGGACAGACCTGAAGTACCAGAGGCCTTGCCACGCTGCCCAGTTGATGCCCACACTTTAAAACTTAGTTTAATAATCTCTGGAATGGAACAAGGGCGACAGTCCTAGAAATCTCAGTGACTGAGGGTAGGATTTTCTTAAAACAGAAGGAAGTGGTACACTGAGATGTTTGGAAAAGGAGAAGACTATGGGGCTGGAGAGGATTTGAAATTAAAGAACAAATAAAGACCCAGGGTGTATCCATGAGGGGCCCTCCATGAGAGGCTTGGCAGCTTGTGATTTTCTCCTTTGCACTCTGGGCTCCACTTTATTTACTTGTAATTGTTTCATTTCTCTGTGATGTTTCCATATTCTGACAGACACTTGGTGTGTGTGACCTGGTGTGTGATAGAGTGTGGAATAAGGACAGGACAGGATAGAAAACTGCCTTAGGAATGGCAGTGTTCCAGGAAATGGTCAGGAGCAAAGAGAATGTGACAGGGAGGAGTGTGGGAAGGAAGCAACCGAGGGCTGAGCAGCTCAAGAAGAGGTGTGAGAGCTCAGCTCTGCTGGGATAGCCTAGGAACAAGTGACAAATTAGTGTGTCCTGCTGCTGCTCTCCACAGAGTACTGTGAAATGGGCATTCATATGCAGAAGACATACCAAGCAGATCTCCAAGGGCCAACACCTGCAGGGGGAAAGGAAGGCAGCAGGAAAGTGACATTGCATGTGACAGAAAATGGCACTTGGCTGCCTGGCAGCCATAGCAGTGTGTCAGCTGACCCCACAGTTGCTAAGATGGAGCTAGCATGGTCTTTCCCAGTTGTCCTGAAGTGGAATGAAGAGTCCAAGCCATTTTGTTTTCTTCATTTGACTCCTTGGATGTAGGCTGCCCAGTGAAGGAGGCATGATCTTGGGCAAGATATGACTCCTTATCTGAGCAAATGGAACAAAGTCCCTCAGGTCGGACTTGGGCAGCCCAGGATGCTGTACCCCTAGAGTACAGAAGATTGACAAGTGGAAGGATGCTCAGATAAAAAATATACTGGCTATATGAAATTTTCCAATGAGGTAGATTTATATAGCAGAAGAGAGTTTGAAAATAATTATATTAACATGAATAAGTAATCAGATGGTTAAGATGAGTATAAAGATTGTGAAGATATGATTAAAATTTTCTTGGCACTGTACATTGCTCTTTATGCAAATTGTGACCAAATAAAAATAATACATTATCAGCCTACGTTGTAGTCCTTATCCAAATGAGAACAAATGTGTGTTGATTTGGAAAGTCCCTTCTTCAGCACTCGGTCTCTCCTCCCTCTCAGGCTCTGTCTCTTTGTGTCTCTCACCCACATATGCCTACATACACAGACACAGAGCTTAAGAAAAGTGACCTGTCCTACTGCGTGGATAAATGGGTTTTCATATGGCTCGATGATCACTTAAAGGACAAAGAGTTACACTCAATGCTTATGATTGTGCTGTGAGAACAGGGTACTTGGTTATACATACGGTGAGATTTGTGTTGTGGAGGATAAAAGGTAAGGGTGTAATGGTTGGTGGACTGTGTCAACTTGAGAGGATTAGCTATTTCACTAAATCTGCTCAGCAATGATACCTAGGGTGCAGAAGAACCATCCTGGGGGTGGGAGACATTGCCCGCATGGGATAAAAGGGAAATGGGGAAGATGGGCTGGCTTCTGTTCTGGGGAGGAGCTCCAGTTTTTGGCTTCAGCTTGGATGTTGTCTCCATATGATCCACCTATTTCACTTCTCTGTACCTTCCTGAAAGAGATAAAGGAACCATACCAGAGTAATATATGTATATCCATGCTTATAGAAACACAATTTATATAGCTAAGTCTTGGAAACAGTCAATATGACCATCAGTGGATAAAAAGATACAGGAAATGCAACTTTTATATGCAATGGAGTAGTACTCTATCATGAAGGAGGATAAACTTGAGGTATATTTTAGGTAAATGGATAAGCTCTTTTGCTTCAACAGTGTTTAGACCAAACAGAACCAGGACTCCCGCTTCCATCTTCCATCCATCTTCCAGTTACAAACTTTAGGATCATCTTCTCACCCATCTCTTACATCCAGGACCTGCCCACATTGTTCTGTGTGTAGCTCCTTATTGCTGACCAGCTGTGACCTCAGATTTGTCACAACTATTCCACCAAGGTGGAGGCTGCTGTCAACAGCTTGGTGAACCTGCACCTACCCAGACTCCTACACTATCTCCCTCTGGACCACTACTGCCACCATGATGATGTGGCTCTGGGTGGGCATGGGAAACACAAGGGTGCCTCGCCCTTCCATTTTAAGTGCAATAAATTAGGCATACAAGTGTAAACATCGCATTGTTTCTTTTGTATGAGAAAGCCAAAGGGTAAATGAGGAGCAAAATGGAAAACCCATATGGAGGAGTTGGAAGAATGTGCTCAAGTGGGAAGGGGAACAAGGAAGGGGGAGGAGAAATGGAAGGGAGAATAAGGGAACTTTAGAAAAGAAAGAAAGAATGGAAGGAAAAAAACAGAAACAAAGCTTTGGTAAGTGGAGTGATTATGAAGGGAGGGGCAAGGAATGAGGAAAAAGAAGAACTAAAATATATTATGTACAGGTACAAATTCTCTATGATCAATATGATCATTTTGTGTGGCAAACATGTACAAATAAAGACAAAATAAAACTAAAAACAGAATGCTAATATTCTCATTTCGATTTTAAATTTGACAACTTTAGGGTGTCTCGAGTCTACCTATCTTCTAGTGGGCAAGTAGAATAGTTTTTTTTTGACCATTTCCCCTTTCTGGTGTTTTATGTGAAAGCTTCTTGGACTGGCTGTGAAGCCAGTTGCCTGCTGAGCATAATTTCACTGTGAGTACATGTCGGAGATCTGAAGAGATGCTTGCGATACAAAACCCCCAAATCCCAACTCTTCTTTTTTTTTTTTTTATTCCAACTCTTCTCTTTTTGTTCATTCCTTGTGTAAACATAGGATTGCAGTTGATATTTCTAGCAAAATGGAATCGTGTGGGGTTAATGCAGAATGGGAAATTAGGTGGGTACCTAGAGAAAACACACCGGAAGTCATAACTGGCCTTCCATAAGTTCACGCAAGTGTGAAATTCACCTAAAAATGGAAATTGTGTGTGTGTGTGTGTGTGTGTCTGTGTGTCTGTGTGTGTGTGTGTCTGTGTCTGTGTGCCTGTGTGTGTGCGCACACATATGTGCAGGATCGCACTATGCAGCTGAAGCTCTTAGTGATCCTCTTGTTTTCAGCTTCCTCAGTGCTGGGATTACAGGCATGCACCTCTAGGCTGAGATTTAGTGGCTGGCTCAACATGCTCTGGAGAAGGGCCAGCGTGGCATGTGATGCCAGCGATCTAACTCTGACTCCTGTGCTTGCCTAAGCAGGCACTTAGTCTGCTGAGCTATCTTGAGGGCCCTAAAAATAGAAATTTTTAAACAATCAAAATTATGGTATTATCTGGGGATATAGCTCAATGCCATAAGTGCCTGCCTGGCAAACATAAGGTCCTGAATTTGATCCCTGGCACCAAATAAACAAACAAACAAAATTATGATGTTAGAAATGTAATTTTTGTTTCCCTTCTTTTTCTGTGAGATAGGCTTCCATTTCCTGTGGTCTCCTCACCACCAAGGGGCCCTCTGTGCTGCTAAACACACTCCTGGGCAGCCCTGTCCTTCTGGCCCCAGGAACCTGCAACAGAGATTGAGTGTCTGCTATGGAGGCCCTCCACTGCAGTGCATTGAGAAACCATTCTACAGTCCTTCCTTGGCCTCCCTAACATTTCCACTTACAAGTATGGCATGCTGGACAGGTAACAGTGCCTCCAATTCACGTTCCACTACAGCTGCATTTGTAGTGAATCAGAAGATCACAATAATGTTTACACTGTCTTTAAAGAAAGTGTTAAATACACGAACATTTTCAGAAAATATCATGAAAACTGTTTATATTTATACCATTTTAGGTCAATATTTTCAAGTATCTTTAAGTATTTAGTAATATTCTTTTATGCATAGCTCTTTGTCATGCATTTAGACATTAATTTGGATTGTTTACTTAGAACAAGTCAGCAAAAATAGGTAAGTCAAGGTTTCTTTCATGCCTTTGCTGTAGGATCTTTATTAAGAGAGGAAAAAATACAATTATTTTTAAATATCGAGATTTCAAAACTTAGCTGAGCCTTTTTTTTAATACTAAGAATAAACTAGGGGCCAGAAAGATGGTTCAGCGATCTAAAGCGCCTGCTTTAGGAGAGCTTAAGTGACCGCAGGGACTGTGGTTCGATCCCGGCACCACATGCTGCGCCAGCCCCAAGCTGAGGGCAGGCTGAGCTGGCCATAATACAAAAAAATAAATAAAATTTAAAAAAATTAAAAAAAGAATAAAGTAGAGTACTTTTCTTTTTTTTTTTAACTTTATTTATTTATGTTATGGCCGGCTCAGCCTGCCCTGGGGGTAGAGTTAGCACAGCATGTGGTGCTGGGGATCTAACCGCGGTCCTTGCAGTTGCCTAAGCTTGCCTAAGCAGGTGCTTTAGACCACTGAGCTATCCCACCGGCCCTAAAGTAGAGTACTTTTCTAAATCTATAAGAACTCTTAAAATGTTCTTACAACTAACTGAAGTGAGCTATGGAAATATACACAAGTGTTATGCAGGTAGAGATAGAATAGCAAAAAAAAAAGGAAGAGAGAGGGAGGGAAAGAAAGAGGGAAAAGAACGGAGGGAAGGAATGGGAAAAGAGGGAAGGAAAGAGGAAAAAAGAAAGATGACGAAAGACAATTAATTTAGCATCAATGATTACATGCTTTAGCATTGTACTTGAGGTAACTTAAACCAGCTGTTTGATGGCTCATTACACAGCTGAACAAGTAAAGTCCTTTGTAAATGCCTATCTTCAATTCATCCTCAAAGTAAGGATGTTTCGTGTATGTATTTATTGCTCCTAAATTTTCCAAGATGAGGACCATACAATTTACATACTTTATAGCCCTACTTGGCATCTATATTTGGATATAGCATATAGTTAGGGATTATTCTCCTAGAAAAGTAGTGGATTAGGAGTAAGAAGTTTTATTAACCCTTCTATGTATCATTTTCGAGCAGTAACATTAGTACAGATGTTTAAGTTTCCCAAAGCCACATACCCTAGGCTCTAATTCTGGATCCACCCCTTACAGTACCTGCTCAGGAAGGATGTCACAACTCCTCAGTGCCTCCATTTCTTCATCTATTAAGTGACAGCATGAGAATAATGAGTACTTAATAAAGTGTTGTGAAGATCTAATGATTATTGCCTGGAATGTATTTGGAAGAGTGCCTGACACAGGGTTCAATAAATAATAGAACTAATTACTGTTTTCTTTGTCATCACCACTGTCGTGAATCTATGTAACTCATGCAGCTCCATGTTTAGTTTCTTTGTGTGCTTGGTGAAGGCGACTGCAGTGTCACACACTTGGCCTCCAGCCAGGACAGCAATGAAGCCAAAGTTCACGGAGGTAGGTTGGGCACAGGAGGAGCTGTCTAGGGATCGGCCAAATGGTAACAGCTGCTTAGGAACAATAAACAAGGACCCATGGGACCAAAGGGGGTAGACACATGTTTGAAGAACAGAGAAGCTGATGGTAAAGGAAGAGTCTAAGCAACATATCCAAAATGAGATGGGTTATGGGTGGAGTTCAAGGCCAGGGAAAGAAAACTCATTCTGAGATTGTCAAGTGCTTATGTGTGCACCCGTGACCTGGGACCTCTTTGGAAAGCTGTAGTTAGGAGACAGCAGATGGGAAACCTGAGACTCTCACCTTCCCACTACCTCTTTGCTCCTCCTTTCCTCCATCACCTTGCTGGAGCTTGGCTTCCAACTCCATATTGGTTCCCTGCCTCAGCCTTCTTTCCTATTGCGTAAACCAGTCTATTTTGAACTTCAGTTTCCTTGATCTCTCAATCTCTTCCTCAGCTTGGTCAAGAGAAATATACTCATTCAAGAGAAATGAATATTTTTGCTACATAAAAATTGATGCAGAAATACTTAGAGTGGCTTCATTAATAATTGCCCCAAACAGGACACACCCCAAATATCTTTAAACCAGTGAATTAGTACACACATTCTAGTTCATCTATATATCAGAAAGCTACCCAGAAGTAAAGAAGAGGGAACTTGACCTGTACAACATCTAAATGATAGTCTGGTGCATTTGGTGAGGGAAAGAAGCCAGCCTCCAAAGACTATATGCTTCCAATCTTGTGATTTGCTGAAAAAATGCATAACTTGAGATACAGAAAATCAGTGATTGTCAGATACTGGGGATTTGGGGGTTGGAAGAGATGCTACATGATAGAATTTGGGAGATGATGGGAAAGTTTCACCTCATGTTTATAGCAGTAGATACTCAAATACACTTGTATAACAGAAAGAGGAAATTTTACATAATTTACAAAAGTAGAACAGTGTAGTTCCCCAGAACTTCATCATAGTAGAGCTATGACCAGCTTGAGGCCTAATGATCTAGTGTAAGGATACAGTCACTGAAATCCAGAAAAAACTCTGGCCAAAGTTTCCTTGGCAGGAGCTGTATCTTCTGACTAAGGAACATAAGCAACCCACAGTCATGCTCCAGGGGAATAAACATAAATTCGCTTTCCTCCTAATTCTATTCACTGAATCCAGTTGGAAGCAAGAGCTCATGAGAACCCATAGATGCTGTCCACACAGAACATTTTCATCAGGCACAGAAGAGGGCAGAGAAAGGTGGAACATACCTATGGTGAGGTCAACAGGAAATAGCTGCACTTGAAGTAAGTGCAAAAGTAGGAGGTAGAGAATAAATGTCCTTACTGTTTTATTTTCTGGCATTTCCCCTGGACAAACCCAGCAGAGATCAAAATGGCAAGGAAGCCTAGATGTTTGCAAGGGTCAGCATTCCCAGCATATAGCCAAGCAGATAAGCTGAATGATGAATTACAGTAAATGAGGTCTGGAGGGAGGACAGAAAATAGAGAATAACCAGAATACCTGCTATGTAGCCAATAGTGGATTTTCATGATTCCTATCTTTGAAAAGGTAGAGCAGGCTTAGCTGGGAGCATAACCCAAAACAACTGAGCTAAAGGTGCCAGGATCGCAATGGGTCACGTGGGAAGTTACATAGAGTGGTTTAGGAAATATTGGGCAGATTCAAGAGTGAAGGATTGCTGATCGTGAAGAGCAAAGCATACTTGGCTATTGAGGTGTGTTAGGGTGAAAGAAGAAAAGAGCAGAGGATTCCAGGCAAGGGAAACTAATATCAGGTTTGAAAAGAAATTAGCCATGTGAATCCCTACTAGTCAATTCAAAATTCTTGACTATAATTTGCAAGCTCAAGAACTGAAGCCAGAGACAAATACAAAGGTCACATGACAAAGAGCCTTTTATCAAGTGCTTAGATTAGGTATTGGCCCAAGGGCAATGTGTAACCCTGACATGTTTTAAACACAGAAGTGACGTGATCAAGTTTGTATTGTATGTTACACTGGCTGCTGTTGTCAATCATATTAGAGACTAAGAAATATACCTGCCAGTTTGATGGGAGAAGTGGTACATGGAGAGATTTTTAGATAATGGAAGTGACAGGAGTTGATTGACTGGATATTTTAGGAGGCAGGAGAAAAAAATGAAGGATGATGCCCAGATAGTTCATCATGGCAGCTGAAGAATGTGGTACCACTCACTGAAGTCTATGGAAAGCATCTGCAGAAAATGTGTCTATTAAATGTCACATAGGGGACCACTAGGATACAGATTACAGGTGCTTGGTGAATTTAACAAGAATGTTGTTGATGACCCTGATGTAAGCAATTTCAGTGGTATGAGGAGACAAGGGGTCTCATATAAAAGGAAGGCAGATTAAAGCCAGTGTGATGGACCATGACTGTGATCCCATCCCTTGGGAGGCTGGAGCAGGAAGATGCTGTTTGAAGCCTGGCTGAACTACATAGTAAGATTCTGTATCAAAATATAAAATACAAAGGAGGGGAGATGAAGTACACGTCACTCTTCATTCTATTCTAAAATTCTACCTATGTGGCAGGAAAGGCTTTTATCTTTTAAAAGACATAAACATACAAGCTAATCCTTCCCCACCACCAATAACAAATTAAGCTCACAGTTTGTGAAGGTTTAAGTCCATAATCAGCTGGCTCCAAGGTAGAGTGGCACATGACAGAGGGCAGCAGTTGACGGAGGTGGGAAAAGGCAAAATAGCAAGAGCCAAAAGGGCGGAGCTGCGGCTGTCTCCCTACATTCCTTCTATTGTTTTCAGGCTATCAGCCCCAGGGCAGGTGTAACTCACATCCATAATCCTAGCAGCACACCCACCCATGATGCCGGGATTGGATCATGAATTAATCACAACCTCTAGCAGTCCACCCCAATGAGGTTTTGCAATCTTACAATGAGGTTCTGCATGAGGTTTTGAGGGGACAACTAGACATAAACCATGATATAGAGTAACTGAACATAAACACAAGGAAATTTATTATTGGTGGTGAGGAAGGATGACCTTTCATTTAATTTCCTAGAGCTTTTCAGCAAATAAATGACCACAAATTCAGAGGCTTAAACAACGGCGTTATCTCGCAGTCCTGGAAGGCAAAGTCTAATACCAGGTTAGACTGAAGCCAAGAGGTTAGCAGGGCCCATTCTCCCCACAGACTAGGAAAGAATGTTTTACTGCTTCATTCCAGATCCTGGTGCCTCTTGGCCTTGTCACCACTAGAGACTGCAGCCTACGTAACCACGGTGTGTATTTTCTTTCTGCTTCTCTCTCATAAGGACAAGTGATGGCTCATCTAGATAACTGAAGATATTCTGGAATAATCAATGGTAAGATAGTCAAAAGCTCATCTAAGGAGCTATAGATTAATCACTTATGCAAAACTCTTCTAACTAAGTTAACATTCCAAGGGTTGACTATCTTTGGAGGGTCATAATTCTGCCTACCAGAGTCTTCCTATTCCATTGTGAAAAAAGTATCTAATATCAAAACTAAACATATCAAGCATCTTTTTACTGACATTGAGGTCACTAACAAAAATCAGCTATAAGGGTGAAGCTAGTGGCCACTGGGGAGGGGAAAATAATGAGGCAATCATTCTCAAATAGTGTTCCACTGGAGAATAGAGATCTAAGTCCTAATACTACAGTACTTATTGTATGCTATGGATTAACCTCTGTCTTTTGCATCATGAGGATACTATTGCTCTACCATCTATAAAAATTTGAAGAAAAAAAAAATTAGTCACTCAAATCCTTTTCTGTAGACTGAGCTCTATCATGCAGCCCTGGTTGAAAAATGAATGTGTAGTTAAGATAACAAAATAAAAGTTAATTAAAAAACATAAAAGAAAAGAAGTACAGCAACTGAATCTTTCAAGAGGCTTCAATAGTCTGCTGTCCAGAACAGAAGATAAAGGAGTTCTGATAGATGTATAGTATCCAATTCCTAGAGGAAAAGGAAAGGTTCAGCTAGATAGGAGGAGAGGTAACTTTGCCCTTGTAATTCTTGAGAACAAATGAAAGTGGATGCTAGTGAATTTTAGGTGCATAGAAGAAAGTTGAAGAAATTCTCACAAGAGAACTCTTTATTTTCTCTGTGCAAGATAAGAAAATTTACATAATTGTACTTCATTCCTTTCTCTGTGACTGTCACCTACAGAATGGAAGCAAGAAGATACATATAACAATGTCAGGTAATCATTTTGTCTGTTTTCAAAGAAGTAATTCAACTCTAACTTGGTGTTCGAGTGAGTATTGGCTAATAATCATTTTCTGAAGTGTTCCATTCAATTTACATCTCTCGCCTCCTAGAAGGAAGAACGTTAGTGGTGAGGGAAGCTGTCAAGTCTTTGATTACTGCCTACAAATGTTATCACTTGCTACCATTCAACAATGTTCTGATGAAAATATTACTACTAATGGAACAACATGCATATGTTCTTAGGACAGAAATAGTATTGCCGCATTCTGTTTGCTTACAAGTAAATTAATATTGAACTGAGGTGAAAAGTAACTCTCCGATCAAAGATCTCATGAAATTCTAACTCGGAATGCACACATTTCAAAGAAGTTTGCAAGAGACTTTAAAATTGAACATATGTGTCAGTAAAGTTGTGTATAATATAGGATATTCCACAGAATGAAAGTAGTACACTTTCTGGAGACTACTTTTATGTTTCTAGGTAAGTGACCTTATGTTTTATGTTGTGAACTGTCCTGGAAGACCTGACAAGTAACAAAATATAAAGCTAGAAAACACCACTAACTTGATGTACAAGCAAATTGCACACATACGCCAGCTATCTACCTAGTTGTCGCTCTTAAATTCAAACTGAAGTTTATAAAAGCATAGCCAGTATCTCCAAAGAAAATAACAGAATTAAAAACTTAAACTTTAAAACAGTCTTAGGATATAGTATATTTAAAACTAACTTCAAGGTATAAACACAAGAATTTTATATCAAAAAATACCAAAGACAAGTGTAAAATAAAATCACAGAAACTGTGTAATGTTTGTCAAGGAGCTGAAGCCTTTTCATGTTATAAATAAATAATTCC
>PVKN010030458.1:0-12717 GCA_004027915.1 Capromys pilorides
TGTCTGTTCCTGTGTTAAGTGTTAATAGAAAAAAATACACATAAGTTAATGATGAATAGTTTTGTTTCATCAGAACGGCAACAGACGGAAGTACTTTATAGAGACTGACGCTGTAATCTAAAACACTTGCACCACTAAGAAAAAGATAACATAGAACCATTCAGACAAATGAAATTTAGTAGTTCAAGCTTCAAAGAAATGTCAACAACTTTTGATTCCATTCAATAAAAAACAAAACCGACTGTATTTTTATTACTTTCATCTGAAACATTCCACATTTTAATCTGAGCCTTGCAGACTTTTCATTTGGAGTTTGAAACTGGGTTGCATTTCATTTTTAGAGAACTTTATGTGAGATTGGCAGTTTTAATGCAAGTGCAGTTTTCTTTGAATGTCATGCTGTTGTTTAGGTAATAAGAAATACTAAGTAATTGGCTTTAGATTTTGTAATTTTTTTCCCCCTAAGTTCCTGCTAGGTTTCGTATTCTAGTAGTCTTATGTATTTTCAGTGAAGTGTAAAAATACTCCCCTTCTCTTTGACCAGTATTAATTTCTGAGGATCTTACTGCTTGTCACTTGAATCCTATAGCTGTCATACATCTCTTCGTTATAAGCAACATTTGATTTTTGAAGTGTGTAGACCATCTCTTCATGTTTTCAATATGTAATTTTACGTTTTTGCCTTTTGAAAAGTTTGGCCATAATTCTTGACGCACGCTTCTAATTCATGTACCTGCACATGTGACCTTTGTGAACAGAAACTTGCATGTGTAATCTGTGTTTACTTGTAACTCTGGTCATATACTGCTTATATCTGTGGATTCAAGTTACTGAAGTGAATACCAATAAAAAGAAAATCTAGGCCATGTTCTTTGGTTATACATGTTTGGAATGTTAACCAATACACTTGTCAGTTGTGGTTTTTATTCACTGTTACACTTTTTGTGCATGCTTTAACAAATTGCTTTTTTAGTCTAGAGTGTCTAAAGACTGCTACTAAAGATCTGAATTTTAAACTTTATGGTGCTGGTGGATTTCTTGTTCCTGTTACATAATTAAACATACGATTATTGCATGGTTTTGCAGAATCCTGTGAGTTTAAAATGTTAAACGTTAAATGGCAAAGGCTTATGTTTAGACAATATCCATGCCTTTAACAATCAAACTAGAAATAACAAGACTAGCAAGAACTAGTTCTGCCAGCCTTTCAAGGTGTGTTTAGTTATCTTTTGGCAAAGAAACTAATCTTATATACAGAAAAAACAGCTGTTAGACTTTCAAGACCAGATGCATTAAAGAATATAGTTGAGATAGTTGGGTAAAATCTTAAGGTCTCCTCTATGGAGAGTTGACTCAAACAGTGTATGTAACATGTACAAAAGAATCCTTGCCAGTTCACTTTGGCTTTAGACTTTACTAATTACCAACCTTGGCTTAATTCAATTTCTTAACAGCCATTGCAGAAAACATTACACAAAAAATGGAATCCTTATCAGTGAGAAATTTTTATACATAAGCTTCTAGTGGAACATTTATTTCCCAGATTATAATAAAACTTCAATAGGCATATTTTCCATTTAAACCTGCTGTAAAGTTTTGTTTTTTTTTTTTTTCCACGGAACCCAAGGATCAAACTCGGGACTTTGCAGTTGTCAGGCAGGCACTTGTGCCCCTGAACTATCTTCTGGCCCTCCTGCTGTAAGCTTTTTTTTTGTCTTTTTGAGACAGGATCTCCCTATGCACTTCAGGCTGGCCGTGAGCTCAGCTCACTTTTGTTCAAGACCAGGCTGGTCTCGAACTCGCTCTGTTCCTTCTGCCTCAGCCGCCCGAGTCCTGGGTTTATAGGTGTGCTGGGATTATAGGCATGCACCAGGACACCCAGCTCCTGCTATAAACTTCCTAAGAATGTTTTTTCTTTCCACTATTTCATTCTCAGTCGTGCTACTATTATAGACTTGTAGGGGAATATTTGATTTACTTTTTTTCCTTCCATTACTCATTGCAGGTAAATTCAGGGCAGAATAGTCTTCCTGAAGCAGCTTGGATTTGGGTAGCTAGTAGTATTGCTTTGACTATCCTAAAGTTTTTATTTTGCTGGGCACAATGGCTTGTACCAGTGGTCCCAGTTACTCAAGGCTGAAATAAGATAGCCCCAGTTGGAGATCATCCTGGGCAACTCAGAGCTCATCTTGAGAAAAAAAGTAATTTTTTTTAAGATCAATTTTATCAGGAAGTTGAGTTATCTGACCACATCTCTAGGAAATTTTTTCCCTGGTTATGTTGAACTGTAGCATTGTTGCCTAGGCTGGGTTCAAACTGGGATTCTTCTGTGTCAGCCTCCTAGAGTGCAATGATCAGTATGCTACTGTGTTTGGCTCTAGATATTTGGCATGGTAAAATTCCAAGAACTTTTAAGGATTCTATCTGAATTCTTTAGGTTACCTCCCTTCCCTTCCCTTCCCTTTCCCTTCCCCTTCCCCTTCCCCTTTCCATTCCTTGGTACACAGTCCAAGCTTGCCTTGCATTCACTATTCAGCTCAGGCTGGCCTCCAGCTGGTGACAGTCCTGCCTCAGCTTCTGAGTGCCGGAATTACACTTGTGCCGCACCGTGCCTCATGTCTCTATGTCTTATTTTAACATAATGTAGCAGGGTTGTGAAAGTGGAACGAAAGTGGGGGAGAGGGACTCTTGTCATTGTTCATTTCTTATTTTTCAAGACCTGTCCTTGTTATATTTCCCAGAGTGTCTTTGAACTTAAATTCTCCTAAACCTAATGGGTACTGAGATTACAAACATATTTGTGTCAGCTTTTTGTAATTTGCACTTTTAACAGAAGCAACTCTTTGGCCACACTTTTGTTGGATGCCATGGCAGCTTAGTGTAGCTGAAAGCTTAGACATTCAGTGGTTTTGAGTTGGAGATGATATTCCTTGAAAAGGGCCCTGAGCCTTTTTAAAAGCCAACTGAATATAAAGGACCCTGCCACTCAAAGGCCAAGATTATTAGCGCTAGGGTGCAAACATATGGAGTCTATTAGTGGTTCCCAAATGTTAATGTGTAGCAAAATTAGCTAGAGATGAAAACATTGCAGGGCTCTTCTGTTCTGACTTGGAATGGATATTTGGAATTTTCTAAAATGGATCTGTGATAGTTCATTTTGAGCACTTCTCAGGTGATAGGAAGTATAAAGACCACACAGAGGGGCTGGCGAGATAGCTCTGTGGCACAAGTGCCTATCTGGCAAGTGCAAGGTTGTGAGTTCGAACTCTGGTCTCACACACCACACGGAACTATTGTTTTACCTATAAACTGCTTGACAGTTTTAACACAATCCCTGGAATGGTTACTGTCCCAAAAAGTACTTTTTCTTTCCTCTGTTTAAGGGTGGTGGTGATAGAGTCAGGCTATTGATATATAGGAAGTTGGTCTGAAACTCCCATTACCAAGGCTTGCCTCAAATTCATGTCGCTCCTCCTGCCTCAGCCTAAGTACTGGAGTTACAACAGGTTGTTTTGTTTTGTTTTGTTTCTGAGAAAGCTAAAACTACTGGAAAAGTCAACCTTTGGTAAAGATTCAGTGCAGTTCATTTTTTAAAATCATGAAAAATTTTGAGGGACAGTTTTCCCAGGTTCTGTTTTGTAAATGTCTGATCAGCTATTTCAGAGGTGAGATGGGGCTGGCCAGATAGCTCAGCAGACTAAAGCCCTTGCAGAGGCAGAGCACAGGCCCAAGGTTCATCTTGTGTGCTCTGCAGGCCCCACCCAGCCCTAGGATGTGCGGGCAAGCGCCTATAATGCCAGCACTTGGCTGAAAACAGTATGAATCGCTACCAGTCCGATAGCATAGACCCTAAAGACCCTGTACTAAAATAGATTAAAAAAGAAAAGTGAGATGGACATGGAATAAGATTTCAGAAATAAAAATTTCTTACTTTGAAATTTTGTGACATTTGACAGCCTGTTGAAAACATTTAAATAATTACTGTGTAGTAGACTTGAGACTGCATAGATAATTCATTTTCCTGGCTGCTCATAGTATGTGTAGCCTTTTTTTTTTTTTTTTAATTTTTATTTATTTATTTATTTGTTTGCTTATTGTGTTTGTTTCTTTATTTATTTATTTTGTGGCTGGCTCAGCCTGCCCTGGTGGTGGCGCTGGCGCAGCATGTGGTGCCGGGGATTGAACAGCAGTCCCTGCAGTTGCCTGAGCCTTCCTAAGCAGGCGCTTTAGACCACTGAACCATCTCGCCGGCCCTGTAGCCTATTTTTTAAGCAGCAAACTGCACAAAACCAACAGGAAAGGACTTGGCCTGGGCTTGAGAAGAATTTTTGCCTTTATTCAGGATGGCTGTGTGCTCTTATATGTCATCAGTTACGCAAAAATCTTTATTATCTGTGTACCTTAATCTCCAAAATGTGGTTCATCCTATATATTCGTCATAATGTAGGTTTCACCTTTGTTTTTTTTTTTTTTGTGTTTTGAGACAGGGTCTCACTATGCAGTTCAGGCTGGCCCAGGCTGGTCTCAAACTCACACCGATCCTCCTGCCTCAGCCTCCCAAGTGTTGGGATTACAGGTGTGCGCCACCACGCCCGGCTAAAAATCCTGAGTTTTTTTTTAATTTTATTTTATTTTTTTAAACTTCATTTATTTATTTGTGTTCTGGCCGGCTCAGCCTGCCCTGGGGGTGGGGCTGGCACAGCATGTGGTGCCGGGGATCGAACCGCAGTCCCTGTGGCTGCCCAAGCTTGCCCAAGCAGGTGCTCTAGACCACTGAGCCATCTTGCTGGCCCTCACCTTTGTTTTAAAGTCAGTTTATCTTTAAATTTCAATGAAAGGGCCGGGGAGATAGCTCAGTAGAATAAGCGTTTGCCTGGCAAGCACAAGGACCTGCGTTCAATTCCCAGTTCTGGAAAAAATGAAAATATAAAGGGGAAAACAGATTTCTTTTTTTTTAAACTTTATGTTATGGCCAGGGCTTGCGCAGCATGTGCTGGGGGTCAAACCGCGGTCCCTGTGGTTGCCTAAGCAGGTGTTTTTGACCACTGAGCTATCTCGCTGGCCCTAAAAAGTAGATTTTAAGTTTAGATTGGGCTTCAATGTAGGATCTTCTTGCTTCGGTCTCCCAGAATGCTTGGATTGTAGACTTCAACCACTTCCTAGGTACTCTGTGTCTTAAGTACTTTAAACTATGGTGGCACAGTAAACATCAAAAGTGTTGATTAGGGATCATGGTGCACACCTGTGATCCTAGCACTTGGGATTCTAGCACAGGAGAAATATCACCACTTTGAGGCTAGTCTGGGTACATAGTTTGAAGCCACCTTGAACTGCGTAGTGAGACCCTGACAAAAACTACAATATCGGGGCTGGCGAGATGGCTCAGCAGTCTGAAGCACCTGCTTAGGAAAGCTTAGGCAACCGCAGGGACCTCGGTTGGATCCCTGGTACCACATGCTGTGCTAGCCCCAACCCCAGGGCAGGCTGAGCCAGCCATAATACAATAAAAAATATATATATACAATATTTGTATGGACTTTAGGTTAGAAGATTTTTTTTTTTCCTTCAGGACTGGAGTTCAATATGACCTTGCACTTGCCAGGTAGGCACTTGTACCACGGAGCTATCTCCTCAGCCCCTAGAAGATATTTCTAATAACAAAAGACAAAATTCTCAGTGGGAGCATATAATCAGTGTCATCTGGGACCCCAACACAGAAGGGATTGAACTCGAGGCCCTTTTTTGTGTGAAAGAATAGGCCTTTGGAGTGGTTCACATAAAGAAATCAGGACTTAGTACATAGTTTTCAAGATTCCCATTATCTGTTAAGGAGCAAGTATAGTCACAGTGAGCACATCTGTAGCTCCAGCACTTAAGAGGCTGAGACAGGATTCCTGCAATTTTGAGGCCAGCCTGAACTATAGCAAGAACTTGGGGGGTGGGGGGGGAGACATCCAAACTCTGCACTCAATTTTCATTGTGCTCATGCTTTTTTTTTTTTTTCCAGTTTATGTATTTGGTACAAGATCTCACATTGCAGCTCGGATTCCTGATTCTCCTATTTGCAGCTTCTTCAGCGCTGGGATTACTGGCCTGTGACTCAGTGCGCTCTGGGGGCAGCCAGCAGGACATGCGGGACTGGGGAGAGCTCAGTTCTCTCAGGCGTGCTAAAGCAGGCACTTAGTCCACTGAGCTCTCTCAGCGGCTCAATCTTCTTTTCCTGGTCGCTTTTTCCCCAGGTTTTTCACCAGCACTCTTGAGTTAGTACAACCTGAAAGCCATATGCTCAGCAAGCAACACAACCAAACTTGCTCCCAGTTTAGGATACAGTTTTAAGTGAGTAAAGTGGCTGAATCAGGGGCCCAAATAGAACACTTGTTGAGTTTAGTGCTTTTTGTCTTGTTTTTTGCTTTGTAGCTTTGGACTGACCCAAAGCATTCTTAGGTGAATGGAATGACTCAAGAGAATGCTAAGTTTGTGGATTCAGGCTTTTCCATGGATGGAATTTTGAATAATTATAGTTATATTAAAATTTTTAAAGAAGATTTACATATTCCCAAAGTATAGAAGTAATTTGTGTGTTTCAAACATTCAAATTTTAATATAAAGAAATGTTCACATATTTATGCTTTACTCATGCATAGAGGTAATTCTTTACATTTCCTTGTTTCATTATTGGAGTTGGTATGTCTGTTTTTAATAGTGTATATGTATCCATATTTTTTTTTTAATCGCTGGCTCAGCCTGCCCTGGGTTTGGGGCTGGCACAGCATGTGGTGCCAAGGATCGAACTGTGGTCCCTGCGTTTGCCTAAGCTTGCTTAAGTAGGCGCTTTAGACTGCTGAACCATCTCGCCGGCCCTATGCATACAGATCTTGCTTTTTTTCCTTACACATAAAACTCTTCGCTACCTTGCTTAGTATCACTAGAAATTTGTCTTGGAGCTTGTCAGTGAAGCAAGGAAGTGGCAGATAATGGATAGGGTGAGAGCACCAAGGGTCATACAAGAGATTCATATTTTGTTTTGTTACTATAATCGAACTCAGGACCTTGCACAGGCAGGTGCTGTGTTACTGCTCTATCTTCCCAGCCCTAGATGGGATTCTTAAACTTTTTTTTGGCCTCTGCAAAAATGTGTGTGTGCCCATAAGTGTCAATACAGGCACTTGGAGATCAAGAAGCATGGCCCTGTGAATTTATTGTTTATCAGCATCACGACGTGACAGCTGTGCATGTCATATAGTCTGACACTTTAAGTGTGTATGTCTGTGTAAGCACGCTGTTATGAAGATGTTCCTTAAATGTCAATGTTTTAGTGTAAAAGTCCATGTTTCTTGGTTCCTAGCTCGTTCGCTCACATTATCCCATCCGTCTCGAAGGGTGAGCGGCTCCGGGGTTGGGACAGTGGTCTGCCTCCAAGTCCTGTCTCCCAGAAAGAACGAGACAGTATTCCTGATACAGCCCACTGTGTGTCGCATGTGTGCGCGGCCAAGGCTGTGTAGGGTGAGCACAGCTGTGGCTCTTCACAACGCTGAGACCTTTAGAGATACATTCTCTCTTGCGCCTTCCAGTGGTCAAGGTGGGCAGTGCTCACAGAACGAGGGGGCGGGGCTGGCAGCGGAAGTGAAGTCACTTCCGGGCTGGTGTTTGTTTGGACTGGAGAAGGGAGGCGGCGGGTGAAGCGCACGTCGAGCGGGGGAGCGGCGCTGCTTGTAGAGATCCGCGGAGGCCGACAGGAATCGTTGGCTGACTTCCCCGCTGTCGTGCACTGGGTGAGAGGTCCCCTCGGGCGGAGCTGTAAGAAGGGGTCGGCGTGCCCAGCAGTCGATGGACAGTATCTAGGGGCCTAAGTCGCCCTCCGGGTTGGCCATTAGGCCTTTTATGGCCTCCATTGTTTCATGCCTATTTTTCCGCCATATCTGAGAGATTAGCTTGGGCCGACTTCTGTCTTTTCTTCTGTGGTAAATGGCCGCCCTTTTTTTCCTCTCATTGTCTTTATGATTTAGACCTTGTAACTAGCTATCTGGGTCTTCGGTGGCACGCGAAGGTTGGCCGGATAGTATTTTCTCCTGTCCCTTAACCCCCAATGTTGCCCCGAATCCTCCCCCCAGCGGCTACCCCCTCCCTTTTCCCCCTCACTACCACCGCGGCAACAAAGCTCATTGTTTTACCGACTTTACGCCTGCGTGTCGCCACGCGCGGCCTCCTGTGGCTGCGCGTGCGCGCTGTCGTTGAGGCCGGGATAGGGGGAGAGGTGGGGGCGAAGGGGATAGCGGGCTGGTGTCCTACGGGAGCACTTGCAACGGTCGACGGGCCTGTACTTTGCTGATCTACTGTCTCCCGTTTCTTTGCTGTTCTGTATTCCTTAATTTTGTAGTTTCATAGTATCCCAGCCATAGAAAGGACCTCTGTCTAGGTCCTTGGAGCCATTATTCCAGGAGAGCACTGAACAAGTTGAATTTTAAGAGTTCATTCAGTTCACATTCTTTGATTCTGGTCTTTAAATGGTATGTGTTTATTCTCCCTCCCCGTCACCATAGGAGATGGAGGGTTTTGGCAAAGTTAACGTTTTTCAAAACGTGTTGCTAGCCAGCAGTGATATTTTCTAAATTCTAAAAGGTGACTTATCTGCATCTTTTTGTTGTCTTGAACGCTTTCCCTTGACTTTACAGTCCAGTACTCACGAAATCCTCAAACTAGAAAGAATTTGGCCTCTGATTTTCCTTGGGAGACCTGACAACCTTTGAATGTTCAATTCAGACCAAGGAAAATGCTGTTTTGCGAGTACTGGCTCATCTTGTACTGTGGTGTCGTTTTTCATATTTTATTCGAACAGTTGATCCAGTGTTAGATGGCATTTTCGTTAAGTCTGAAATTTCATCAGGTGTAGACTATGTTTGCAGATTAGAAAAGGAAGGTCAGGATTTTTAATGGAACTTTGGTGGTTCAGCTTCTGGCTTATGAAGGACACAATATTTGGAAAAAATTAGTGTGTTCATTGTGAATTTGAACAAAATTAATTCTTACAAATAAGTGTCACAAATAAAGATAGGTAACCGAAAAATAGCTTGTTTGTGTTTCTTGGGGGAGGGCAAATGGAAGGGAGGAGAGTTGCTGTAATGGTTAAAAAGGAACTCAAATTAAGGTAGGTAATTTCCACCCCTTTTCAGACAGAGTTAAATTTTACAGCAGGCTTCTTTCTTTCTTTCTTTCTTTTTTTTTTTTTTTTTTTTGGTGGGGTTCAAACTCACGACCTTGCACTTGCCAGGCAGGCACTTCTGCCACGGAGCTATCTCCCCAGCCCCTACAGCAGGCTTCTTGAATAAACGGTAAGCCTATGACTCTAGAAAGTGATGTTCCAGTTTTAGTAAATATTAGAAAATGACCACTGTTAGCAGAGCAGTTTAATAGGTGTATTGAAATTAAATAAGGTTATCACCTACCACAATGGCATATACTGAAACCTCACCTACTTGGGAGGCTGAGGCAGGAGATTGGCAAGTTTGATATCAGACTGTATAACTTAGACCCAGCATCACTTGGACCAGTATCACAATTTAGAAAGCAGGGCCGGGAAGATAGCTCAGTGGTATAAGCGCCTGCCTGGCAAGTACAAGGTCCTGAACTCGATCCCCAGTACTGAAAAAAAGATAGATAGATAGATAGATAGGAGTAACCCAGTGCTAGATCACTTGGCTAGCATAGATGAGTTTTTTGGTTCAGTCTGCATTGCTAGGAAAGGAAAAATCGGTGTGTGTGTGTGTGATTGTGTGATCTTGTAGTGGCCTAATCTTTTGTGAAGTCACCAGTTTGTGGGTGTTTGGATTTGTTTTTGTATATGTGAAATTTACAAACTTTTACATTCATTATTGTGACAGTTTGTGAAATGGACATTCCAAGTTTAAACATCTCTAGGAGGCAGACATTATTGTAAAAATGCAGCTGACAAATGAGAGGTGAAGTAACTTGCCTAGTGTCACAGTTAATAATTGTTGGAATTAAAATCCAAGTATACCAGAGTATAAATTTCCTTTTAACCACTATACTGCACATGACATGCCAAGAATCTTTCAAGTGGTTAGTGGCATGGTTGAGGTTTTAATCTACTTTTAGGTTTTGGTTGTGCTTGTGTGTGTATATATGTGTTGAAGTAGGGTCTTGTGTTGTTCAGACTGACGTTGAACTCACTGTGCAGTCCAGGTTGGCCTTGAGTTTATGGCAGTCGTCCTGCCTCAGCCTCGCAAGTGCTGGGATTATAGGAGTGTGCTACTACACCCAGTTTCAATCTAGCTGCTTTACGACCTTATATTTGCAATCAGGACTGTTACACAGGTGTATTAATAGCTGCATATGTTATGGCCTAACATTCAGTTTTTAAATTTTTTTTTTGAAGTTTTATTTTTTTTAAATCTCATTTATTTATTTATTTGTGTTCTGGCTGGCTCAGCCTGCCCTGGTGGTGGGGCTTGCGCAGCATGTGGTGCCGGGGATCGAACCGCAGTCCCTGTGGCCCCCCAAGCAGGCGCTCTAGACCACTGAGCCATCTCACCAGCCCACTAACATTCAGTTTTAATAAAATTTGTTTTTTTAGTTTCCTCATCGTTTAGAGCATGTGTGGCTCTTGAGCAGTTGAAATGATAGCAAGATGTGGTGGTGCACATGTGTAATCCCACCTGTTTGGAAGGCTGAATTAGTAGTGTTAAAAATTCAAGACCAGCCTAGGCTACAAAATGATCTAGGAAACTGTATCTCATTATAAACAGATTTTTAAAAACTGCTGATGTAAAGGCCATGCATTCAATCACCACTACCACAAAAGAAGACAACTTTTTTTTTTTTTTTTTTTTTTTTAAATCTACCTCCTTTCCAGGCTCCGGCATTCTTTTATTTTTCGTGGTTATCAGGAACGAACTCAGGACCTTGTGTTTTCCAGACAGGTGCTGTGTCACTGAGCTGCGCCCCAGCCTAGAAGGACAGCATCTAATGAGTGCAGTTGAGCTAATTTTAAGCTATCCATACCTAATGGATATCAACTAAGTCTGTAAATTAGGATGCTGTTAACAGCAGTGATGATGGGAATAGGGTGAACTGTCATTTTCTAATCACCCTTGGTTTTTTGTTTTATTTTTGTATTTTAGGGAAGGGTCTAGGGGACAGGGTTTCAGGGTCTCACTACTAAGTAGTGATCTGCCTGTTTACAGCCTCCCAAGAGCTGGGATTACAGGCAAGCGCCACCACACCCAGTTTTAATTGCCATCTCAGCAGTCCCGCTGGAACGGGGCCAGCACAGGCAGGACTGGGGATCGGACCCCAGGCCCCTGTGCCTACTTGCAGATGCTTTATGCTGCTGAGCTATTTGGCCGGCCCACTTTTGTTAACATGCACTGGAAATTAGGATTAGAATTTTGAGGGTTGTTATCTTTTTTTTTTTTAACCTTGAAGTCCTAAGTATTGCACTCAGGAGTGTTCTGTGGTCAAACTACATCTCCAACCAACCCTTTTTATTTTTTTGAGATAGGATCTTGCTAACTTATACCTGCTGACCTTAAAATTGTGAACCTTTTGCCTCAACTAGGTGAGCATAGGGCCAGTTTGATCCCTATTTTTCTGTGACATGACATTGTTACACTCCTGCAGGTTTGGGAGAGAACTTTTTTTTGTCTTTTTTGAGACAGGGTCTTGCTATGCAGTTCAAGCTGGCCTTAAGCTCACTTTTGTAGCCCAGACTAGTCTGGAACTCACACTGATCCTCCTGCCTCAGCCTCCCAAGTGCTGGGATTGCAGGCATACACCACCATGCCTAGCTGTTACTGCAATTTTACAGATGAATAAACAGACTCAGTTGGAATAACTTTCCTATCAGTAGTCACACAGCTAATCTGGCAGCCTAGTTCCAGTGATTGTGTTTTTGGCTTGTGTGTTTAAAGTAGTCTCTAAATTGCCCAGGTTGCCTCAAATTTCTAATTCTCTTCCCTCAGTCTCCCAAGTAGCTGGGATTACAGATGTGCACTAGCCTGCCCAGTTGTGATCATGCTTTTTAAAATCTTGCCTTACATTCTCAAAAATTGAGATAAAAACTTAAAAGTTTTTAAAGACTTTGGGAAATCAGACTGATGGAAAAAGTTGTCTTTACTGCTAAGAGACAGCTAATACGCATATACCTATATATGTATATGTGAGATATATATATATATATATATATATATATATATATATGTATATTGCTAAGGTTAAAGACTATATAGAGTCCAAAGCAGTAAGAAAATATGTCTGTAAGAAATCAATGAAAGAAGCAGAAAAGAACTGTATTTACATTTTAATTTTAATAAGAGTTCTTAAGAGATGAAACTGAGGGGGCCGGCGAGATGGTTCAGTGGTCTAAAGCGCCTGCTTAGGAAAGCTCAGGCAACTGCAGGGACTGCGGTTCGATCCCCGGCACCACATGCTGCGCCAGCCCCACCACCAGGGCAGGCTGAGCCAACCATAAAATAAGTAAATAAAGAAACAAACAAAATTAAAAAAAAAAAAGAGATGGAACTGAGGAGCAGGATTATAAAACTTGAATGGCTTCCATATTTTAAAAAAAGAACAAAGATAATATAAAAGAACACTGCTGACAGCTAGTACATCAGTGAGGCATTTCAGGAGGGAAAACTAGTTGAAGGCATAATTTAGTAAAGTCTTTTTTTTTTTTTTTTTTTTTTTTTTTTTTTTTTT
>PVKN010030459.1:0-12731 GCA_004027915.1 Capromys pilorides
TTAGATTTTTATTGTCCAGCCATCCTCTGGTGTAGCAGGTATGGGTATAGATACTCAGGGATAGATTCTTACAATTTAAAATGATTGAACAGTTGTGTGGGTAACAGGGCTGGGAACGGGAAGTGAAGTGACAATGAATGCTTGCTCTGGACCTGAGGATTTTCATCGCAGAGCCAGTGATAGCCATGGCAACTTCACATAGTTACCGTCTCTCCTCTCCCTCCCTCCCTCTCCCACCAACCTCCCCCTCTTCCTTCCTTCTCCTTCCATAGGATACATACCTATGTGGTGAGGAACGATCTAACACCGGAATCTATTGGACTTCTCACCTATCTTTTTTCTACCACAGCACGAACAGAATAATAGACACTTTTGTTTGAAAATGGTGTGGAGTGAGCTGGAGTTGCCTTTCGTTTCTTTTAATGAGTGAATATTTGTATTCCCGAATATTGATGTTCACTGTAAGGAACTGGTACACGTATATACCATATCTTACATGAGCTATATACCATATCATGACATGAGCTATTTTTAAGGCAGCTTAAATCTACAATTTTGGGGAAAAGGTGAAGACACAGTGTTGGGGACCAGGTCTCCCCCTAGTTGCTTCCTCAGGTCTGTGCAAGTGCCTTTGTTTTTTTGTTCTGAGCAAATCAGAGGTTATGGCTTAAATCTAGAATGTAGCCCCAAAGTCTCAGGTGCTCAGAGACCAGCTTTCAAAGGATGATTGGGTCAGGGATGCTGACCTCTGCTCTCCTCATGGGGGATTAAGTCATGGAGGCATCCAGAGCTGAATGTGTGTTAGGGGTGGGATCTGGTCAGAGAAGGTGGGTCCCAGGGGGCATGGCCCAGGGAGGGGCCTTCTTGCTCCTTCCTTGCCTTCTTACTTTGGTTCTCTCTCTGCTTCCTGGTTGTCATGGACTGAACGATGATTTTTCCACTGTGCTCTTCCTCCATAATGTCTGTGGCCTTGGAGCTAGCCTACCACAGACTAAACTCTCCGAACCTATAAGCCAAAATAGTCCTTCACTCCTTTAAGTATCAGGTAGTGGGTCCTAATGATGAAAAAGCTCAGTGAAACACTAGACCTGTCTAAGCAATGTCAGTCCCTGTCAGAAAAGAAAACTCAAGAAGAAGGAGGTAGGAAGCTGGAGAATTTGCCCAATGCTCAAATTTTCAATGGTGACTGTAGTTGTGTTGAGCCTCCTTGGTCTACAATGGACCAAAGGGACTGAACTGGACCTGGGGAGGGGGACTGGAGGAGGAAGGAATTGAACAGGGAAAGATACTGTCTACACCTCTGTGATGAAGGACATTGCCTTAGGTTGCCTACAGGTAAATAAGATTTTGGGCATACAGCAAAGCTATCTTTCTGAAATAGGAACACTGGGCAGCACAGATATGAATTAGATGGTGGCCTTCTGATTGTCAATTCCTTGGTCATAAGTGTTTTCATGGTTCCTCAGGAAATAGTGTGAAGGTCAAAGATCGGTTAAGAGAACAGGCTCCCTTTTAATTGCAGGAGGCATTCATAAGTAGCCTCAGTCCGCTGCATTCTCAAGAGACAACATAGAGCACTTAATCCCTGAAAAGTCAGAAGTCATCAGTGGTCACAGTGAACTAGAGACAGACACTGGGAAAGGTACTATGAAAGGTAGAAGAAGGGAGTGAACAAAGATAGACTGAGAGGTTTAGGTCAAATTCAAATGGAATCTCCCGAAATGTTCTATTCTATAATGAGTCATTGAAAGATCTCTATTAAGATCTTATGAAATAGCAGAATATCTCACCTGCTGAGGAACTGTAGCTGGGGTCCTGAACAAACTTGGTTAGTGGGTCCAAAGATTGATTCCCTATCAGGGTAACCTTGGTTAATTAAAAATTCAGCGTTTTGAGTCCTGCCTCTGAAATCTGCTACACTAATAGGAATCATGCAGGTAATTCCTGCAAAGATCTCAGGAGGAATTATTTAGGGCAGGTAACCCTGACTTCTGTCAACTGTGGGTTTCTGTGTTCTATTTCTGATGGTGCTCCTGGGGTATTCCTTAGTTTTTCTTTTTTATTTTATTGTATTTGGTACTGGGGATTGAACTCAGGCCTTTGAATTTGCCAGGCAGGTAATTATGTCACTGAGCCACTTCCCCAGCCTTCCTTTTCTAATTTAGAGATTCTTAATTTGAGTTTCTGGGATTTAATGTGTAAGATCTGTAGTGTCCAAATCCTCCCTGAAATTGTACGAATGTTTCAAATATTTTTGAGCTCTGTGCAAAGTCTCAAGGACATTTGTGGTCCCCAGTAAGCTTAGAACCACACTTCAGCTGTCCTGCTCACCTCCTTCTTGATCTGGCCAGGAGAGCTGGTGTGTTGTCCTTTGCTTTTAATACACAATGTACTTATCATCCATTCTGAAGCTTTATATTTAATCATAAAACACAGGATGAAGAGACAGGACAAGTGTCATGTTTCTATTACAAATAATTTCCATGGAAAGGCATGCCTGTTGGCAGGTTTCACAGAATCCTTCTGTCTCAGCTACTTTCTAATTGGTTGTGACATTATTACCTAATACCCAAAAAGTAAGAAAGGAAAAGTCTAATGGGCATCGCTAGATAGCTCCACGGCAGGCTGGCATGGCAGAGGGGCACAAGAGAGGAAAAGCTGCTTATACCATGGCAGCCAGCACAGGGAGAAGGGAGAAGCTGGGGGAGGATAGATACCCTTCCCGGGCACACTCTCATTGTCTGCCTTTCCAACCAGACCCTACCTCCTAACGTCACCTTCAGTTCTGGTACCCCCATAATTTAATCACTTTCTGAAAGCCCCACCTGTGAGCACATGAGACTCTTGGAGGCCATCTATACATAAACCACAACAGTCCAATCCTGCCCCCCAAGACTCATGCATACCTCTTTATGAAGCATACATGTAGTCCCTCTCTAAGAGCTGCCAGAGTCCTAAGAGTTCCAGGATAGCTGAAAATTCCAGGTCTAAAGTCTCTTCTGACACCTGAAATTCTTAGTTGTGAGCCCCTGTCAAATTCAAAAGGAAAGTCAAGTGCCGCTGGCATTCAGTGGTACAGGATAAATATCCCCATTCCAATGGGGAGAAGTAGGGGGATGGAAAGAAACTATATCAAACCAAGACCAAAACCCAGGAAGACAAACATTAAAACCTCAGGTCCACATCCAGCCCTTGAGGCAAAACAAGAGCTCCGAAGTGCTTTGGTGGCCACCCTCCTGCGGCGCTGCCAGCTACAGGGATCACGGCCTCTCTCTTGGGGTGGCTTTATTCACTGCATGCTACTTTCCCCACCCACTGTTCCATGTTTCTGGCATCTCTCACTTCCCGGGGTCCCCTATCTCTTTTATTTAATTCTCATAGCTTTGCATACTGTCTGGCCACCCAGGCCATTTCCTTAACTCTTGGTAGAAATCTCCCTGACTCCACAACTTTTGCATTATGGATACTTGTAAAACCAAGACCACATGATGATACCACCAGCTCAAGCAGTAGCCTAGTTCTTTGCATCATGGCTGCAGAGGCCTCTGAGTACCTGGATGCTTGAACTCTAAGAAACTCTTATCTAACACTGAATAAGCTGGGTTCCCTCAGGTTTTCTTTTCAAAGGAAAGTCACTTGAATTTTGAAACTTTGGGCCTGCAAAGCATGATGTGCTGCTGGTTCCCAGGATGCCCTCCAGTCATCTTTCTTGTTGCCCTTATCTAAAATATCTGACTTCTTTTAGTCTCTTAAGTTACCAAGCTCTCTAATACACAAATATTGCTGGTGAAACTGAAAACTTTAAAAAAAATCAGTTAGTTATGCCATTTGGTCTTGATTTTCAATACAGATCTGGCTAAAAGCTGCCAACAGTACCCAGGCCACACACTGAATTTGGGGCTGTGTGGGAAACTAGCCATGAAGATCTGGGCCCAGTTGACCTTCCCTGAGGACACAAAGCAGGGGACAAGTGTTTCCCCTACAGCAATGTGCTAGGTACATTGCTAGTTAAAAAAAAAAAAAAAAAAATCAATAACATCTGAGATCTCTTTTAGAGAAACACTTACCTGGGTACCCTTTACAAATAATGAGACAGAGGAATTTTCCATTAACCTAGTTGCTTGCTCCCTTGCCTAAGGTACATAAAAGTGAGGTGAGCCGGATGCTCAAGGCTCTTTGTCCACTAGAGGTAAGAGCGCCTAGCCCCTCTCTGAAAATGATCTCTGTGTCTTGTCACCTTCTCTAGTTAGGCATTCCTAGCAGGCCAGGTTTCTGCAGGGCTGCCTTGAAATTTACTCAACCAGATTAATTAGTTCATCAGCCTTATTATCAGTCTTCTGCAACGTTTCAGGACATGAGCAACATATAGACAAATTTCCTGCCAGATCATGACACTGTCCTTTGAATCCAAATGACAATGAACTTCCCAACTGAAACCTTCTGGGCCTGGTCTTTGCCATTTGAATTTCTACCTGCATTCTGGTCTTCTGAACTCTGGCCAGAATTTCCCATCAAGTTCAGCCTACAGCATTCTAGGGCTTCGCTAGCTAACATCTTCAAATCTTTACAAATGCCTGCCATGAGCCAGTTTCACAGGCTTCTGATTCTCATGGCCAGGTAGTGTCACAGTGTGGGAGACATGGTGGCTTCAAACCTTGGGCTGTGGGTCATCTGAGGACACGTAAGGATGTGAATATGCTGCCTGTATGCAGGTGCAGACTGGGCTATGTTTAAATAATCTTGACTTAGCTGTAGCAAGCCATGCATGCGCTGGCTCGGCCCAGTAGATAAGAATGCAAATAGGTGATAATAGCATACATAAGCGGTGAATAATACAGCTGTAGATGCTCTTTCTCACTCCCGGCTACCTGCCTTGGCACCGACACCTGCCTCACGTGTCTTCTTTGCCCTGGAATCTCTTGCACAAAGCTCCTGCTCCAGGCTCCCTTCCACGACAGCGGTGATCCTACTTCTCTGGTACCGAAATCACTCTTTATCCTCACTGGCACAGAATGTCTGACAGCAAAAAGGTAAAGGAGGAGAGGCTTATTTTGGCTGTTGCTTCAGCCCATGGATGGGGTCACTGAGGAAGAAACAGCATGGCAGAGCAGCTGGTGGGAGGGAAGCTGCTCCTCATGGTGGCTAGGAAGCAGAGGGAGAAGCGAGGAGCCAGGGATGGAGGCACACCCTGGCAGGTCACACTCCCGAGTGACATGCCTCTTCCACCTCCCCTCCCAACCTCACAGTCAGCTCTAGCTGCCCGTCCCCCATAATTCACTCACCACCTCAGAGCACTGAGATTCTTGGGAGATGTGTAGGTATAAACTATAGTGCCTGATCTCTTCTTTTTAAATGCAAAATTTAAAAAATACCTTATCACCAAATTCCATTTCCTCTATCTTCTCCCAGAAGCCGACCCCATGGCTGGACCTTCTGTTGATATTCTTTCAATTGCTGAGACGTGGCTTCAGTTTGCGACCCTCCTGTCTCAGCCTGCCTAAGTGCTGCTATCAAAGGCACTCACCACTATGTCTGCTGGACGATTCCAAGCACAGCCCCAATTATGTTATTTTGCTTCTCCGGGCCTTTTGCTGTCCTCCTCATGCTCCACTGCCCACAGCATAGAGCCCTGACTCCTTCTCCTGGCATCTGTGCCCTCTACAGTCTGCCTGCCTCCCGCTGTTCCCCTAATTGTTCCATGTTCCAAGCTAACTGTGCTCCTTGGCATTGCCCAAGCCCTGCCAGTGCCCTCTTTCTCCGGGGCTATGTACCAGGCCCCTTCCTTTCCTTTCCCATCTGTCACAATTTATCCTTGTTCGAGACCTTCCTTCCCTCCATCCCTCAGCCAGAAATCTCCTCTTCTGTGAACATCAATTGTGCTGGGCTCATATGGGTCTGGTGGCATTTGTCACATATTGATTTATGTTTTATTATTCATGACTCCTGTTTTCTGCTTTATTACTACACTCCGAATCTTTTCATAGCAGGGCCTTTGTTGGTTTAACTTTCTGTCTGGTATATTGCCTACTCCAGTATCAAGCATATAAAGGACCTTTAATAAAATCTGATGGATATATTGAAAAACTTAGATCTGACTATTTAAATTCAGAAAAATAACAATTATTTTTTGTTTGCTAAGCTAAGTTTGGCAGTAGTTTGAGAATTGCATATAAATTGCATTGATTCTTGATGAACTAGAAAAGTAGACTGATGGCTTGAATCAAATTAATTAAAATTTAGTTAAAAGTAGTGTTTGTTCTGTACAGCATCCTTGTGCAGCTTAGAGCATTACAGCACTGTTTTCCTCACATGGTGAGAAGCTGGGGGAGGGGGAGACAGGTAACAACACTGCAGCTGAGAACCTGGCCTTTCTGCAGCACTTTAGGGAAATGCAGCGTTAACTGTGCACAGACTGGAGGGCACAGGGGCTCACGCCCCTCTGAAGCCAGTCAAGGCAGTCCTGGAGGCCACGAAGCTCGCTTTAGTGTAGGCAGAGAGGATGGTGGGCATTTGAAATTGTCTCTCTCACCAGCCTATTTGCGCTCCGTAGGCTCATTTTTCTTTCTGCCTGCTAAGGAAGGATGTGCCTGCAGCTCTTCTCATCCCCCGCCGCTGACCTCCAGAATCCAGGGTCCTCCCGAAGGCCCTGTCCTTGTCTCCTGGTTTCATTTATCACCACCTTGCTGACTTATCTAGCACCTCTGTCTGCAGTGATTACTCGCTGCTGGATCTATACCTCTCACCTCTTACCAGACGTTCCTGCTTGGACTTCAGCCATCTATCGTGTCCAGATACCGAAATCCAACCTCATCATCGCCTCTGGTCAGATGCGGACACTCTCCTATCTCAGTAGACATTTTCCCCTGCCCTTCTCCTCATCATGCACGTTCAAAATCATTGTGAACTTTACCTTTTGATTGGCTGTGTTTTACTGACTTTCCTTTAAAATGTTTATCATGTCCATTTGAGAACATAGACATTTTTGCTAAGGATTACATCTTTCTCCAGAGCCCTTCATTGCATACCTGTTCCTTTCTTTCCATTTCTCTCACTACATTCCCATTCATCTTATCCTTAAATTACTGCAGTCATCTGTACCTATTAATGTTTCTAAGACTTAATTTCAAACGTTGAACCTCCCCCTCCTTAGATCATCGATGCCTATGGATGGTAGCCTTTGGCCTGGCGCAACCAACTTCCCACAATCTAGCCAACAGAACTTTCCATTTTGATAGTTCATACTTTCACAGTATACATTTTTTAAGACTCCCAAGCACACTGTTGTACCCCCTATCCTGGAATGCATCTTTGTGCCTGGCTCTGGAATTCAGTCTACTTTACTTTTCTAGTTTAGCTTTGGTCCTCCTCATTCTTGAAGGTCCAACTCAGATCTCAGCTATTTGGTATGACTTTTCCTACCTATCTGAATCCACACCTCCAAAGTTCTCTGGTCCTTGTCTACATCTTTGCTATTCAAAGGGTCAGTGATACTGGAATTATCTGGTGAGAGATACAGTCTCAGAGATGCATGTTGGCATGTTGAATCCAAATCGAGAAACCTTGGTCCACCCCACTCAGACATGTAGATAACAGTACTTAATCCAAACACCAACTGTGGAGGACCGCCTGAGCAGCTCTCCTTAAAAGAAAAGCAACTGTTTCCATTTTGACTGAGCCTGACCCTATTCCCTCTTATTGAAATGTAAAGAGCTGGCTAAGATCTCTCACTATCTTTTCAATTGGCCTTAAGCAGTGTGTAATGTAGCCGAGGTGCTGGTGGTAATTTTTGAAGATGGCATGCGTGTTTCCCTGATAACAGGACGAAGAGCCACTGCTCCACGGTGTCAGCTGAGATCGAGCCTCGAGATAGAGGCTGTGACTTCCTGGGCTTGAAAGATTACACATCAGAGCTGAAGCACTTGACCCCCAAAATATTAGATGCGATCTCAATAGTATAATGCAAATTACTTCCTCTTAATATGGCAGAGGTGAATGCAGGCCTTCTACCTAGTCCAGCTCACAGCTCACTCTTTTCCCACAATTCCCTTCAGAACTCATCTTCCCACAATTTACTTCAGAACTCACCTTCCCAAAATTCCCTTCAGTGCGCACCTTCTTCCCAAAATTCCCTTTCGCAAGCCACTCCCCCTTCTCCAATGAATAAAGCCCGAGTGCAGCCCTGGGTCGCTGCTCTTGGTTCCAGAAGCTGTTTTCATGGTTGGACCTAGGGCCCCTTGGCTCCTCATTAATTGTATAAATACATTTTAGTGTCTTTATTATCGCTGTGGGTTGTGCTGGGAGTGGTAGATTGGAATTAACTTGGTAGAATTCCAATAATGAGTTATTAAGAACATAAGTTCAGACTTTTTGGGCCGAGATGAGAACCAAGAAGGGACCCTAACAACCAACTGTGGTGGATTAATTAATGGTGAACTAGATTGGAAATGCCCATCTGAACTGAGCCAGTGTGATTCTGGGTGTGGAAGACACACCTGAGGATTATTGATGGAAAGGCATAAAAGAAGAACAGGAGGGTGTCTCAATTACTCCTCTTTCATTGCTGGAACAAATACCCAACACTCAAAACGATGGAAGGAAAGCTTTATTTAGCTCACAGTTCGTAGAGGTTTCAGTCCATATTCAGTTGGCTCCAAGGCATAATGGCGCATGGCAGAGAACAATGCTTTGTAGCAGTGGCAAAGAGCAATAGAGCAAAATAGGGAAGTAACAGCAATAAGGGCTATAGAGAAACAGTTTCCTTTAAGTTGCATTCAGGCTATCTGCCCAGATTGGGTATAGTATTCACACCCATAATCCCAGCAGCACTCACACCCATAATCCTAGTGGTTCATGAGTTAATCATAAACTCTAGATATCCGCCCCATGACTTATATGAGGCTTTGGGAGGACAACTAGACCAAACCATAACAGAGGAGAAGATTGTTTATTGCTGATTTTCCTGGACAGTGTTTCCACAGCTCATTTTCCTGATGAAAACTTGGCTGTCCTTATTATCTGAAAGGCTCAGCTCCTCCTTGTTGCTGGGGATGGTTGCTGTTCTCTTTAGGGGAGCTCTGGTCTTTGCTTTGAGCATTGCTTCCTGGCCGCAGTGCAGAATCCTGGTGCAGGTCCTTCACCCTGCTGGTAGAGACTTTCTGGCTTCCACCACTGGCCTTTGTGCCTTCCTGGTGCAAGATCCTTGATAGGGACTTGCAAGAGATGCAGCCATGGGCTCCAGGCCTCTGGTTAGACTTCTAGGGGACACTTGCTCTGGGCTCCAGGCCCTCAGCTGGATTCTTTAGGTCTCTAACATGGGGCTAGATCTCTTGCACTCTTTTACATTTGACTTTTTGGGCACATATCATAAAATAATTCTATAAATTGTGTCTTGTACTAAATCTATTCCTTTGCAAACCCTGACTATGACACCAATTTATAATTTGTCTGCACTCTTCAGGATCCTTGGAGTCTGGGAACTCGTTTTTATTTTTCTCTTGCATCTCACTCAAAGATGATTTCCTGGAAGGACAACTGCTTTATTGTCTGTCCCTTTCTTTTTCTATTAAGGGGGAGAAAATGCTGAGACTTTAGGAAAGTGAACTCCACCGGCTACACAAGTTCAGGGGTTGCCAGTGTGAGTCAGAAGAGGTGGAACCTCCTTAACTGGTCACCAGGCCACAACCCTCCCTGCTCATGAGTGGGGCCCAGGCTCTACGAAGGGGCTCTACACAGCTCATGGCTCGCCTGTCTGCTTTCTGCCAGGTGGCCCTGTGGGGGACAAATGTAGTCCTCTGCAGTCAGCCAGCCTGCCTGGGCCTTGGTTTTAGAACTTGCAGCCTCTAGAACCGTAAGAAGTTCTGTCCTTTATAAGTGCCAGTCAGTGGTATTCTGTTACAGTGGTACAAAATAGACTGAGACGGTAGCCTTGGTCATTGCTCTGATGAGGGTGGGTCAATACAGTCCATTCCATATCAGTTGGTAAAGAAAGCAGTGGCAGGTTTCTTACATGTGGATCGCTCTGTGTTCCTGTGGCACCCTGAGCCCTCTGCCATAAGCACATCTTTCTCTCTCCATCACAGTTGTGTGCAGCTGCTTCTAACCACCAAGACAGGGGGCTCTTGGGGGCGAAGGCCTTCATTCATCTCCCCTTTTACCCACAGCTGCTCATCTGTCGTGGAGTAAATATTCAATAAATATCTATGATTGGATTTATAAAGAATGAGCAACTTGTTATGTAAAAAAAATAGAGGTGAGACCTAGGCGTTTGTTGGATAATTCTTACAATGGACAACCAGCCCACATCTGTCACCATATGCTCCTCAGCCCTCAGATGAACTGAGATGATTTTCAAAAGTCAGGGTATGTTCCTTTGCTTTAATTCCGTTGTCACAATATTTCAATTTTTTTTTAAGGCATAAAGATGTAAAATACTAAGCCAGAAAGTAGAAACAGAAGAAATACAAGAACGTTACATAAAGGGTATATTATACTCAACTGATGGTGTCTTCAAGGGACCTGCAGACAAACAGAAGTTTTCCAACTGTGCATGTCACCATACGCACATTCCAGAACATTCACCTTTAGCAACTTTGTCAAACTAAAAGGTGGTCAAGGAAATAGCTGTGGAGCAAAGCGGTGCTGGGGTGCAGGTGGAGCTTGACCCTCCACTCCACAATTCCACTTTGTGTTTGAGAAACATGGAAACATGTGTCTGAGGAACATTTGCTGAGCTGTGTGTGTGTGGGGGGGCAGAGCCTGCAAGGGGGCAAGATCAACCATCGGTTAATCAAAGAGAAATATGAGGACAGCTAGTGTTCTCCCACTAGCTTAGGTTCATAAAGGCCCAAGAACCCGGTAGAATGTTAAAAGGAGCTCCAGCACAGACTTGATACTGAACTTTTTTTCTCTCAGAATATGTCTTATTTCTCACAAAAGACTGCAAGGAGGGCAGAGGTAGGTATTGTAGAGCACCACAAAGAACTTCCCTTTGTCCTCTCTCCCTTCCTTCTCGTATTTATTGAGTGACTGAGATAGAAAATTGAACTGCTCTAGCTATAAAATAGAAATATTTCAAGCTGGTGCTGTTCTGTATACCAAGGATTAAATCACTTATTAAAACAAAAATCCCTCTCTTCATGGACCCTCAATCCCAGTGAAACAAAATAAAACAAAAATAAACAGGCGAGATAAATTATTAGATTATGATATGTAGAAACAATTAGAGCAAAAATTTAGAGAAAATAAAATTGGAAATTTGAAAGGCATTCTCTTAACTTAGGAGTTAGAGGAAAGCCCCTCCACGAGAGTGAAATGCAGAGAAAGTCAGTCTACAGGGAGACCTGCAGGGAGCGAGTCAAGAGAGAAGCAGCAGGCACAGGGCCACGACACGGGCACGCTCTGCAGCATGCAGGAGGACGAGCAGGTCTCGATTCTGTATTAGAAGGAACTGGAGAAAGATGGCATGATGATGAGCTGAGGTCGGGCACCTTCATAGGCTCCCCTTGGCTCTAGATTTAGAAAAATCCAGAGGAAGATAAGGATGGAGGCGGAAGGCCAACCAGAAGGGCACTGCAAAACTAAAGTCGAGAAATCCTGGTGGCTTGAACCAGGGAAGCAGTGGTGGGGGAGGTGAGGAGTGGTTAGATTCTGGATACGTGGGAAGCACAGACACAATGGGACGTGCTCAAGGTTTGCACTTGGACTACAGCACAGAGAAGCATCCGAGAGCCAGGAAGTCAAAGGTTCTGGCGGCAGCAACTAGACAGATGCTGCTGTTGTGTAGCTAGGTGGGCGAAGGCTGTGGAGAGACACTGGCAGGGAAGATTAGGAATTCAGTTGTGGGGATGTTGAACCTGACATATCTTTTAGACACGTGGTAATGTTGAGGGGGCAGCTGAACATTTGTAGGATGAATGAATAAGCAGCAGGTTAGCCAAATGTTTAACTCCTGCAAATAGAAAGTGACATTTTCCTCTACTTACTTCTTCATAGTGGGAAGCGTTTGGAGACATGACCTTGGAAGTTTGACCTTTCTGGCAGGGCCCCGCTTGGGAATCTGACACCCTTGAATGTTCGTCAGACTCTCAACACATGTAGAATGGAACTTTTTTTTTTTTCTTCCAAGCCTGGTGTCTCTCTTTGTGAAAACAGTAGGCAACACCAGCGGGCATGGAAACCCAAAGCCACTCTTCGTTCCTTCTAGCTGCTCAGCCTATGGTTATGGGTCACCAGCTCTTAAACCCCCCTTCACACCACCTCTAGAACTCATCTCCCGCTCTGCATCTTCTCTGCTGCTTTTTTTTGGATTATATTCTCCAAGTCTGTCACCCTAGCTGAATGTTAATCTTCTATTGATTTCTCAATCTCTAATCCACAATTCATGTAGCTCCCAGAATAATTTTTAAAAAGCATAAATGCCGCCATGTTACACACTTCTGCTTACAAAGTTTTCTAAGGCTTCCTTCTGTCTATAAAACCCCAAATTCTGAGTTTGGCTCCCAGTGATCATCCTTATCTGATCCCTGTTGTCTTCATCAGATTTTTTTTTTTCACCATAACCAGATGCCTGAGCAAGTCAACTTAGAGGACAGAGGGTTTGTTGTGACTCATGGTTTCAGAAGTGTCAGTCATGCATGGCTGTAAGATAGGGGCGTCATGGCGAAGAAACCTGCTCAACTCAGGTAGTCAGGAAGCAGAGAGAGGAGAGAGGGCGAGTGAGCAAGAGAGGCAGG
>PVKN010030460.1:0-12731 GCA_004027915.1 Capromys pilorides
GTAGTTGCATCGTGTGTGTGTGTGTGTGTGTGTGTGTGTGTGTGTGTGTATGGAAATCAAGCTCAGGAACATAGCTTGCATTTTATCATTGAAATGGTGAACAACAATTAGAAGCTTGGACTGGGCCAAGCAGTGGGCAAGGGCTCTGGAAGGCATTTTGTTTTTATTTAAGAAAGCATTTTTGTAATGCTTCTGTCCATGTTGGGTTACACGTGGCACAGTGAAGGGTGAGGTGGGCAGTTACCAAATCTAGAAACCATCCAAGGACAAGGTGGTCTTATTCTGATAATTTCTTCAGTTTATATATATTTCTATATTTTTCTCCTTTTTTTGGGAGGGTAACCTGAATTTTATGTATAATCATTTATATTTGGGCCGGCCAGATAGTTTAGCAGACTGAAGTGCCTGCTTAGGCAGCGGGTAGCGGCCCAGGTCTGATCCCTGATGTGCCATGCCGGCCCTGCCCTCCGGGGCTTGCTGAGACGGTGATTGAGACTGGACGTGATGGTGTGCATTAGTAATCCCAGCTCTTGGGAGGTTGAAAACAGCAGGATCACTACGAGTCTGATCGATGTAGTGAGACCCTATAGACCCTGTACTAAATACATTAAAAAATCAATAAATAAAACAAAAAATAAAAATAAAACAACCATCTATATTATATTTATATAATACATGCTCATGAATATTTTGTTCATATTTGCAAAATTTTCAAAGAACTCAAAATGGTAAGAAAAAAAAAAGAAACAAAATCATTAGAAATGATACAAAACTTCACCAAATGAAACAACAGGAAATCAACAGTGGTGGGTGTGTTACACACTGTGTCTCCAAATTAGTTGTTTAGCTTGCCAGGTAAAAACATGCAAAATTGGTTTAGAAATAGCATATCTCTCATAATATCTTAAAAGTCTAAAAACTGAGACATAAAAATAGCTTTCAAAGAAGCGTGGCCTAGCCACTTATTGAAGAGCGAGGTGGGGCTTGCTTTACATGCCACTACCCAATCTTTCCCACCAAGCATCCTCTTGGGAGAGCTATTTAAATATTTTCGAAATGCCTCTGAGACATTTTCAAATGTTCTCAGATTTAATCTTGCACAACATTATTAGGTGGACGCGGTGCTTTTAGTGATCTGCTAGGGACGGAACCACCTTCCCTACAGTAACCAGGGTGTGGGGAACACACTCGTAATGGACTCAGAAATACCTAGCAGGGGAGAGAGGGGTTCCACGGCTCGCTCCCTGGGAAACGTCGTTACCTGCTTGGGCTGCCGATGTGCCCGTAATAACGATAAGGACAATGAAGGTGAAGACGGCGCGGTGGCCGCGACAGCAGCGTGGACATGTGCAGCGAGGGTCTCAGGACGCTGCAGAACTATTTTATTCAATCCTCACAGTCAGCCACTGGGGAGCTGCTAATCTACCCGTTGTATAGAAGCAAAACTTCACGTTCTTCACCTCCATTTCTTCACACGCATGCCCAGCTCTCCCTGCACCACACTGGCAGTAACTGAGCAAACCTGGACCTAGCTCCTGGTCCCAGCCTGGGAGTTTCCGCAAAGCTCTAGGCTGGGCCTTGCTTGACCCTCCTCCTTTCTCAGGGCTGAAGGAAGTGCTCTGAGGTGAGTCACGCTCTGGTTCACGAGCACTTCTTCCAGGAGCAAATGATTTCCGGAACAAAAGTCTCAGCAGCGTCTTGCCGAATTCTGCCTGAGGTGATGAAGAGGACCGGAACGATTTCCCCCAGAATTGTGGAATTCATATGTTTGTGAGTCGAGGCACCACCATAGCTTTAACTGTGATAATGCCCGAAACAGAAATGCTGCCATCGTAACCTCATCACCCAATACCCGGGAAATTAAGCTCAACTAGAGCGTCAGACAACTCGCCAGGTCACACGTAGCTAGTCAGGGTTACAAAGGCTCTGTGGCTCGTGGTTTGGTCTATGCGTGGGACAGTGTCGTGAGACACAGCAGAGAACGTGGGCTGAGGCTGCCGCGGCTGGGGTTGGGGACGCGGCCCTCGATGGCAGCTGTGTGGACATGGCCGGCGCTTACCCCCTCTCCCCCGCAGCCCTACTTTCCTCCTCTGCAAAGATGATCAATCTGGAAGGGCGCTGACCAAGGGGATCAAAAGGCACCGAAGCTTGTGCGGTGCAGGGACAGCGCTGACTGGCTCCTGCTCAGGGAACGACCAGCAGCGTCTGGTGGCCATGGTCCCTTCTCTTTCCAGTTCCCCGGCCGCCCACCTGGCCCACCGCGAGCTGAGCCGAGAAGCCTTGCCCAAGGCGATCCCTGCACGTGTCACCATCTCCAACTTAGCCACTCTTCTTTTCTTATTCTTCACATGGGCCAAGCGCCAGCTTTCTGCCCCAGGACCTTTGAACGTGCTTCTTCTGCTAAAAAATACCATGCCAACCCTGAATTAACTTTCTGCTCCTTGAGGTTTCAGCTTACCTGCTACTTCCGACATCAGAGCCCCAGCCCTGTGTTCCCAGCGTGGCTTCCCATTGGGGAAGCTCCGCCCAGTGCTAATTCTATATTCAATATATCCCCATTGCCTAATGTTTGTGTGTACCACTCACAGCTGTCTTCAAGAAGTCACAAGTTCTTGCCCAACCCCCGATTTGAACAACACTTCCTCCATAGCCGGTGATTACCTGTTGCACGGCAGCCTCAGGTACCCAATGAGCTGCCTGCGCTCCACCCAGCGATACACAGGATGATAAAAAGCTATCGCCTCTGGGGAGCAGATGCTTTGCTTAGATGGAAGCTGAGAGGCCGGGGCCTGCAGGTGCTACGCTGACGCGTGCTCTGTGAAGAATCGCCAGAGCCTCTTCAGAGAGTGCGGCTTACTCTGCGCTTAATCAGCCCCAGGCAGGAGAAATGGCTTCATTTCAGCTCAATGAGAGCCAGATCCCAGGAGGAAGATCGATGGCCGCAGGCGCTCCGCACTGTAAGCATATTGTCTTAATTTGAAAGAACACTTGCGCTAATCAAGAAGGAAAGTATAAAATGTCTAGCAGGGAGGGCCTGTCTGTTTAACTCTCTGTGCGGCCCTGAAGGAAAAGCTCTCATTTGTTTCCTTAATTCAGTTTTTAGGGAAAGAGAGCAGCATAAAGTATATTGCTCAACTACTTAAGAAGTTCTCTGGTATGGAAGGAAAGCCCTGGAAGGAAGACCTCTGGATACCTGAAAGACCTGAATGACTGGTTATGCAAAGCAGCGTTGGCCAGGTGTGGTAGTATATGTCTGTAATCTCAGTGACCAAAGGCTGAGGCAGGAGGATAGGAGTTTTAGTTCAGTATGGGTTATGCAGTGAGATCTTGCCTCAAACAAACAGAAAAAACAGGTGTTTTTGGTGTTTTGAGACAAGTCTCACGATGCAGTTCAGCCTACTCTTGAACCCACCACATAGCTCAGGCTACCTCAAACTGGTCGTGGTTTTCCTGCCTCAGCCTCCCCAGTGCTGGGACTTGAGGTATGTGCCACTGTATCCGGCAAATGGAAAACCCTGAAGCCAGAGACGGAAGAAGTTGATGCTGTATGTTGTGTGGATCAGCGGTGGCTCTCATGGGCTCTTGCATTCCATGGTTCAGTCCTCCGACCCCTCCGCCCTGCCCATTTTACTGAAGGATCATGGGCAAATCCTGATGTACCTTCAGGATGTACAAGGTGCATCTCGCACGTCGCATAGTTACATTTTTCATGTCTTTGTGGTCAAAGCACTAAATCTGGCTGTCTCGGTACACTTCCAGTGGACGACTCAGTATGCATTATGATCTGTGGTCAGCAAGTTGCCATTGGATGCCCAGAATGTATTTACGCCCCACAAATGAGACTTTGTGCACTTTGAGCGGCACGACCTCCGACCTCCAGGCCCTGGCGACCACCGCTCTCCGTGTGCTTTTAGCTTCCAGGATTGTCCTGAGTGAGGGCCATCAGATGAAGGCTCCACTCAGGCACTGACAGCTTCCTGATCTTCAGCAATACCAGAGAAGGGGCTGCGGGGCTGTGTGAGGTCAGCAACACCCAGCCGAACCCAGTGTCCTTGCCCGACCCTTCGCTTCCAAGTCTAAGCAGCTAATGAGCACTTGGGGGACTTCCAGACAAGGAGATGGGTGGGGATCACCCCGAGTCTCATCCCACAGAGCTTTAACAGCCCTCCCTACCCGGCTGACTTTTCCAGATGTTCTGAAACAACAGCAAGGGACCCACTTTACCCTCGAGGGGCTGATAAAGGTACATTTGCAGAGGGACTGGCTAAGTGCGGCTGAGATCTTCCCTTGGCCGTTTAGTCCTGGATAATCTCCCACGAACATGGTATCAAATCTTGCTTTACCTAAGGCACAGTGAGCACAGTTTCAGAAACAGATATGCTAAACTCTTCTAAAATGAAGAAGGAACTTAAGAAGCTTAACAGTGGCTGCAGAAATATCACCAGAGATGGGGCGGCGGTATCTAGTCATCCTTCACCTTCAGGCACAAATTCAGACTTATGCAGATGAAGAGGACTCTGGGGAAGTGTATCATCTTAGATGTCTAAACACCTGTAGGTCAGTGGGTAGGAGTATTAGGTTAGTATAGAGAGTGTGTCACTTGCCTGTTGTCCTAAATATAATGGAACCTGAGTGACAATTGTAGAACTGAACATTCCCAAGAGATTGCAAGGTTTGGACAGATCTTCATTGGGAAACAACACCACTGAAATGGGACAGGCTCTCTCCCTTTAGATGGGAGATCCAAGTTTGTTCTTTGCACATTGGTAGCAAGCATCTGTGCCATTTCTGGGACCAGAGCTCAGCTCTCTGCCTGAGGAGTGAAAGTGAGCCATTTCTCCCAAAGCAACATGTTTCCTTAGACTTAGTTATATGAAAAGAAATGCCAATGCCCAAACAATGGGGCCATCAGAATGCATCACAATCTAGCAAGGACTTAGGCTGATGCATGCATCTGTTATATGTATGACTTCAGTGCAATACATATCCCCCCAAAGTAAGCAACACACCAAGTCTTAGAAGAAAGTCTTTAAGATTCGACAGTCTGCCAATCACCCAGTGACCATTGGCATGAAATGTACCGCCTGCCTAGCGCAACATCTGGAATTGTTGAACTCACTGAGGTCATCCTATTGAGGTTCTTCTCTCGTGCAAGGGCCCGTGAGCCTCCCGGAAGAAGGGCTGCTATAGATCGCATATCACTCACCAGTGGCTGCTGTTCAGAGCCATGGAAAAGGGGACTCAGTGCTACCGTGCATCGCTTAACTGGAGGATCAGCTCTTTGGCAGAGGGCAGAAGCCAATGGGCACGCATCTCTAGACCGGTTCAACACTAACGCATGGGTGTATCTCAGACTTTGGTGAAGAAGCACAAGTTGAACTTCATGGCGAGAAGGATCCCCACTCCCGAAAAGAGGAACTGCTCTTCTCTGAAAATGTGTAGTCTGGAACACCCTAGATTACACATTTCTAGACTATTGTCATTGCCGGTGCCATTCTGACCCCTGCTTCTGATCTCTTCATAGTTAGAAACATGAGTTGAATTATCCTTATCTTAACATCCTTAGCCTGAGCCGTCAGTGTTGTTATTGGTTATAAAATTAGCTGCTTCCTCTCATTTCAAATCCACTGGCAGTTCAGGGTGGTTTGAGCTGAGTGGGTTGGACAAGGGGAAATAGGCGATTTCCTCTGCCTCTTGTAGAGTTAATCTCTCGTCCAGATACTGTTAACGCATCTCTTTCAACGGTCGTCCTTATTCTGAGTTTAAGAGCAGAATGGTAGAAAACAAGTTTCTCCTTTAGAATGCTCCAGCAAGTCCAAATGATAGATGATTTCCCGGCCCTGAAGAAGACACTTAAGTGCTTGTATTTCTTTCAACAATTTATCCCCGTTTGACCAAGACAGACCATTTCTCATCTAAACACGGAGTCGGCAGGTTCCATGCGCGCCAACAGAAATGCCTGGCACCTATCCCAGTGGTGGGTGCAGAGAAAGATATAGAATGGATTTTATAACTAGAAATACTGTTTTCTAGTGCCCATCATGTGACACTTGGGAGTGTCTCTACTGTCTCTACTTGGGAGTGTACAAACCTCTGTCCTTAGAAGGTCTGTGTAGGAAGCTACAGGTCCCGAGAGAGCAGACAGTCTCGCTAGTGATCCCTGGATACTCTGTGTCCATTCTGCTGACTCACTGAAGGACATTTTTGCTTCCTCACCCTCCCATTCATTCATTCTGTATCAACCTGTCTCTCCAGCACCCCTTACAAAATTCGTACTGGGACTGGTTGTGTGGTCAAGCTGATCTCAAATTTAGAAAGCATTTGCAGCTTCATTCATTCCAATGAACTTACTTTTGCCTAAATAAGACATTTCCTTTGGCTAATCATTTTTGCTGTGTGCCATGTTCACATTTTAACCACTAATGCGTCATTTCTGTGGATGTGTTTGCCAATGTCTTCAGAAAAGAGACCTGACTCCTTTCCCCAGTGCCACGGCAGGTAAGTCCACACAGGTTTCTAAATGCTTGCTTCTTTTAGGTCAGCCCACAGCTGGGCCTAGTGTGCGTTCCTGAAACTCTGGCTACTTGGGAGGCTGAGGCAGGAGAAACGCAAGTTCAGGGTCAGCCTTGATAGGTCAGTGAGACAGTCTCAGAACAGAAAGAGCTGGGGCTGTGTAGCTCATCACTCCTTAGATTTAATCCTGAGTATTGCAAAACAGAAAAAAGACAAAGGCCAAGCGCTATCCTGTGGTTAAGAGGGAAAGCTGACCACTCCGTACTCCACACGAGGCGGAAGCACTGCTCATTCTTGTCACGCATACTTTGCAATATGTATTTGACCTATGAGGGCTCCAAGGGGCCGTGCCACACTTCAGAGCTGTGGCTACTTTAGGAATCTTGTGGAAGTCCCTCTCCTGGCAGCTTCCTGGGGAACTGAGATCTGATTTTCCAACAGGTGCCTCTAGAGTTGGGAATCAAGACAAGTAGTGAACGCCGTTCCTCTCCCCTATTTTTGCCCTGGGCTGAGGGTGTGCAGACTCCAAATTCTTCTCTATACCCAGATTCCTAAGAGGGCTGACGCCACTGGAAGTCTGGAGAGAACTTTTTCTTGCTTCCTTCTGTGCTGTGTGAGAGTAAGATTCGGCTTCGAAGTGTATTCTGAGAAAATTCATGCCCCATCACAAGGAGACAGCTGTGCGTCGCTGCAGTCATTACATTTGGAAAGACGCGAAAGGAAGGTGTCTGTTGGAAGCCAGTCAGGGCAGCTAGACACCTCCTCGCCCCGGCCTCCACCATCCTTCCAGCTTTTAATACCGTGCTGTCTCCTCCTGGTCCTCCAAGTGTTACCTGGCTTCTCAGAAAGGAGCAGGGGAAACCAGAACCAGTAATTTATGGCTCCCATTAAGAGGGTTGGCTAGATGTGCAGACAATATGTCAATAATTATTTCTGGTGGGGCCAAACAGCAGGGGAAGTGTCTCTGCAGAAGGGCTTATTTTAACAGGAGACAGATTTGCCTGACCTGGGTTTTATGACAGATGTCAAATACATCGAAGTGTGTTGTGAAGCAGATCACCTTATTGGCAAAGAAATGAAAGACCACCAGGAAGACAGATGAGGGCCTTTCTTCGAGGCTTTTCTTATCTCTTTGTGTAGGTACAGACCCTGCATGGCTATGGGCCTGAGGAAGGGGCCCTGGGAAAGTTGGGGGCCCAGGGGAAAGTGGATACTTTGGGTAATAGTCTGAACATCCATCTCTTCATGAGACATGAGAACAATGACCTTGCTTCTCAGAAATCTGGTAGGAGAGTATGTGTGTGGGGGTGGGCATGAGCAAAGTGTGGGGACCCATGTCCAGGACTGAGCTTCCCCTGCAGCGGCCCTCCCCTGAGTGTCACACCCTACGTGCTTCTTGGGCCTCCAGATGTGTTCGTTGTTGAGCTCTGCTTCCTGAGGTCAGTCTAGCAGAAACTTCCCAAATGTCCTCCATCCGGTCACCCACTGCCATACTAGGTGCTGGAAGTGAGACCTGAATACCACAGAGCTCCTGCCACAGCCCCCAAGAGTCCCTTCCCTCCAGGTCCTGCTAACTTAGTGACACTGGAGGACAGAAATCTTGGGATCACTTTTCAGCTACTTGGTGATGAGGAGTAGAATACAGCTGCGTTTGCCTTAACTGGATTAAATGATGGAGGGGTCCTGCATCATGGAGTTGAGAGTGCTCTATGTTGGGCTTAAGTTTTAGCAGGCACTAAAAGGGAGACACAGACCATATCTATCCCTGTGTGTCACTTTCCGTTGTTTCTCTAGACTTGCTTACAGCCACTGGAACTGTGGAAAGAAAACACTGTCATGAGCCGCATAGGATCATATACTCAATGATGGTCCCATGTGTTTATGATGAAGTTTAAAAATATCCATGGCTGGACAGGTGTGGTGGTGCACGTCTGTGAATCCAGCACTCAGGAGACTGAGGCAGGAGTATCGCTGCGAACTTGAGACCAACCTGAGCTACACAGTGAGCTCAAGGCCAGCCTGAACTGTGCAGCCAAACATCTCTCAAAAGGGCAAAACCCAAAAACAAACAAAACAACAAAACAGAGAGCAAACAAACAAAAATCCTTCCCATGGCCCAGTGGAGTTGTAGCCATAGTAATGGCGTCACTCGTGTATTTGTGATCATTCCGACATAAACTAACAGACTTTATTTTATGAAAGTATAACACTGTAATTAGACATAGTACATAATAATTGCTATTATTGATAGATAGATGACTGGCCTGGCTTATGCATTTACAGGACTATGCTTATCATTATTATTATAGATTGTATTTCTGCATAGTTGTAAAAGGTTTACTATAAACTGCATGGCATGGCGGTGGCAGGAACCTCAGGCACCCAGTACTAGCATTTCCCGATTGTATCCAGAGCCCACATGGAGCACTGGCCACAACATCCAGGCTCACACACACACAGGCCACCATTTACACAAGAACAAAAGCCCCTTGGGGGATGGTGAGATGGCTCACTGGTCTAAAGTGCCTGCTTAGGCAAGCTTAGGCAGCTGCAGGGACTGCGCTTTGATCCAAGGCACCACATGCTGCACCAGCCGCACCCTCTAGGGCAGGCTGAGTTGGCCATAACATAAATAAATAAAGTTTTTTTTTTTTTTTTAAAGAACAAAACCACCTAACGATGCAGTCCTGAGGATGTGTCCCCAGTGCTAGGTGTCAACCTACCATTCTGCTTCCAGTTGACACCAAAGAGGCAGGCAGGGTGGTGGTAGAGAAAAAACATGGTCCTGGTTAGAAGGTGGAAACCTAAAAGTCGACTTGAGAAAGAAAGAATGCATAAAAGGAGAAGTACCGTAAAAGGGGCTTTCGTCTCTAAGATTGTGCTTCTCAGGTACTTTCTGTGCCCTTTACTCGAATGATCTTCCATCACATTCTAAGGCTATGTTCCTATGTCCTAAGCCTCCTCTGTCAAATATGGTAGCCAGAAACTGCTCCTAGCACAGAAGGATTGTGGGAGGCCTGCTCTTCCTCCCAATGGCCAGGTCGGCAGCAGGGACTGGTGCTCAGTGGGAGCAGAGCATGCCGGCCGGGGCTGCCGCCCCTGAGTGCCTGGGTGCTGGCACGACCTGCATGGACCGCTCTGTGCCAACCCAGCACACAGTGCCGACTCAAAGTTCATGCTCAGCAAATGCTTTCAAACTCCATTTAGTGGGCTAGGGATGTAGCTCAGTGGTACAGTGCCTGCCTGGCTAGCCTGAGGTCCTGAGTTCAGTTCCCAGTACCCCCAGCAAACAAACCCCTCCATTTAGTCATTCTCTACAGTGAAAGGTGACATTATATTATCAGGAAAGATATAATAAATGAATTATACAGAAGATATGCAATGTCCCCACAGCTGTAGCCACTGTCTCCTTAGAATGTTTCTTCATTTCAGCCAGTTAAAAATAGCATTTTATTGTTTCTGCATGTGTCAGACATATAACATTGAGTGTGCATGAGTGTGCACGTGCATGTGTGTGTGTATGTGTGTGTGTGAGGTTTGGACTGTGCATATATGTGCATGTGTGGGAGGCCCAACGGTCCTTGTACTATGCTTCAGAGAAAAAGCTGAGGCAGCACAAATAATTAAAAGACATTCAAGTTTATATACCTCCTGGGGTACCCCAAAATTAACTAAGGAAAACAAAACAGACAGAACAACTCACAGGGAACATTATTTATGATAGGCAGTATTGGTTGATTTAATTCTTTTCTTTTGTTTATTCTTTAAAAATTTGTTAGATGTTGCAGCTAAATTCTTAATAAATAAGGATCCAGACACTCTGTGTTTTGTTCGTTCTTTTGTAGTGGAGTTATGAAGAACAATCACTAGAAGGTTAGGCCTATTTGCTTGACATTATTCCTGCTTGGAAAACTGGGCTTTTGACCACTATTTCCTGAACAGAGTGGAGATGGATTGTAAGCTGCCTCCAGGGTCTGATTCACCAAGCCAATTGGCAAATTAGTTATGTGCCCTTCTAGGGAGCAGAGTGCAAATACTCATACGTGAGAGCAAGCAGAGTCCATTTTTACTTAAAATAAAGTAGTAGATAAAATATGAATTCAAGAAGAATTGCAGGTGCCTTCAGTCAGTGCCTAAAGATTAGATTTGTCTCTGCTAAAGAGTGAGGTGATATGCTAGTGACGTCTTTATGTGAGACTGGCTTGAGGCATCACAGGAGAAATGGTTTTAGTATGGATCTAGAAAATGTAGACTCTGTCATGGGCGGAAGGAGGGAGCACACGGCTTTTCAACCCCAAGCGTATTCTACAAAATTTCTATTTTCTCTGCTTCACTCTGATGTTTTCCGTCCTTGTTCTTTCATTTCCCCCTTGATTTTATATTAAATTCATTGCATGCTCTTAAGGGAGAAAAGTTCTCAAGGGTTTAATTGAGATGTAAGACACTACCAATAAAAAAAAAAAAAAAGAAGTGTTGGGAAGGGGAGGAGGAATTTACTCTGGCCTTATTGAAATGAACATTGTCTCAGATGCTTTGCACCTTTTTGAAGAAAAACACTCCCCCTTTCCTTCAGGAAGCCCTAGGTCTCAAAGGCCTTTATTGACTTAATCTCTGGGAATAGTGATTTAATTTTTTCCATTATGATCATGCAAATTGATCACGGTAATCTCTGGGAAGGAAAAGCAGAGAACCAATTGCCTCATTAACTCCTGCGCGAGGGGGAATCACATGGGCAGAGCTGGTGCCCTAGGCTTACAGGGGCCCAACCTTCCTCTGTGTATGACTGGGTCTAGTCTCTGGTGGGAGCTGAGAAGTGTCTCTTGTCTGTGCCCTTCAAATCGCCTCATGCATTTTAGCCCCTGACGAAGTAAGGGAAAGTAACCTGGAAAGTCCAGACCTCCCTAAAGAAACCCTTGCATTTTGCTGGGTGCCAGTCCGACTAACTCTCCCACAATGCAACTGTGCTCTGGTGCACATGTCTTGTCTAGACCTAACCTTAATGACCAGGGGCCCTCAATTTGCTGAGCCTTGGGTCTGTCACCATTAACGAGGGTGGCTTGGACGCATGCTGTGGGATACTCTTTGGAATGAGGGGGACTTCTGTTAAAAGTGTGTGTTTTAATTTTAATTGAACACAGAATGACAAAGACAAATAGTTGTGTCCAAAATATACTTAGCAACAGATTTTTGACTTGGTTATTAATTTTATGTGTTTTCTCTTTTTATTCTTATAAACTGTGAAACTCAGGCAAAAGCAGAATCAAATGCAACCCCTTTTATTGATGGCCTGCTAGGTGCCAAGCAAGGTGTTAAATGTTTTCAAATGCTGCCTCATTTATCCTCGTCTTACAGACAAGAAAAAAGAAGTGTGAAAGGGTGAACTACTTACCCAGCTGGAAAGTGGCAGAGTCATTTACAGATCTGCCTTGCTGTTAAAAAAAATATTTCATGTAACTCATTGAAAATAAACTTATTTGGAGCTATGTATGGTTAAAGATGAGTTCTCCCAGAACTTGTTCTGTTAGTCAGGGGCAAGGAAGTCCTGGGAACTCTTGGGGTTACAGTAAATCTCTAGACGAGATGGTCACTCAGTGGTGTCCAGACTCCTGCCTGGTGCTCATGAGTGCCTTCCACTGGGTAGTCTCTTCTTCTGGGGGAAGACATCTTCTCACAGAGATACAAACACAGGAGTGCTCGCGGGAAGCTGGAGGTGGGGTGAGCGATGGCCAACCAATGGGAAGCATATCCCAGAAGCCCAGTCTCCTGAGACACAACACGGACACGCTCCATCTCTGTTACAGCGGTCGCATGGTCTGAGTGTCCCCCAAGGGTTCAAGTGTTACCATTTACTTCCCCTTGGGAGGAATAAGTGGATGGAACCCACATTTGTCTATGGGAGTAAGAGTTGGGGCCTTTGGAAGTCAGGATTAGATAAAGTTGTTAGGATGGCATCCCAATGATGCCACCCCAGTAGCTCTAAAAGAAGAAGGAGTGGGCTGGCCACGTAGCTCGGCGGGGGGTTCAATCTCTAGTATGCCGTGCTGGCTCCACCCCCTGGACATGCTGAGACAGTGACTAAGACTGGGCATGGTGGTGCCAGCACCTGTAATCCCAGGTCTTGGGAGGCTAAAAACAGGAGGATCACTACAAATCCGATTTGTGTGGTAAGACCCAGTAGACCCTGTACTAAAATTAAAAAGGAGAAGAAGGAGAAGGAG